>PVIC010004836.1:0-38103 GCA_004025085.1 Thryonomys swinderianus | reverse complement strand
TGTGTACAGAATGGGGAGGGCGTGTTTTGAGTTTAAGTTTAGGTAGCTAGCTGATGGTTGTGGTGAGGAGATAAAGTCAGAGCCTAGTCAATTGTGACAAAGCTGAAAACTTGTCAAAAGTGAGAGTCATAATTTGAATTAAGAGAGTCAGTTTTGTTGTGCAGATAATTTGTCTGAAAAGGATGGGAAGATGGATTACAGATCTATCACTTGGGGAAGGTTTTACAGTAAGAAATAGGCCCAGTTCAAGAAGGGGAGGAGACCAGTTGTGGATATATGATTGAGATGGAATCAATAAAACTGATTGGGTGACAGATGGGATGTTGAAGGTAAGGATTAAATTTACAAGGCAATGATGGCAAACCTTTTAGAGCTTTTATTGCTAATAACAGCTTGCTGTAGGGTGTGTGCTTTAGGTTTGCCACCACTGTTCTAGGGAATTCACATCAGTGTTAGTGGCATTAATTACGCAAAATTAGGTAGTTTAATGCTAGATTTTGTACTTACACAGAGAGGCTAGGTAGATTGGAGTTTAGGAGAAATTTGGGAACACAACTGTATTAGTCAGTGCTTTTAGATTTAATGTGAGATACATAGCTCTACAAGATTGGCTTCCAGTGGCTGCCCAATCAGGTCTGAAGGATCCAGTTGAAGCCCTGGAGCTCACTGTAGTGTCCCAGTTGAGTCTGTATCAGGAGGTTGAAAAGTCTAGCCGGAAGCCAGGAGATGACATCCAAGGTCTGCTCCAAAAAAAAAATAGAAGCCCACCTTCCTCTCTTGTTTCCTTTTATTCCAATGAGGTGACAAGCCTATTGGTTGCTGTCACTGACAGCCAAGGTGGATCATCTGTTTTAAGTAAATCCCTTCAGTTATACTCAGAACTATGCTGATCCAATTTAGTTGGGCATTTCTTACTTAAGTTGACACAGCCAATTATTATAGCAGCCTAGGAACTGTCTCTTGGTACAAGGCACTACTGTGTGATAGCTTGTTATGTAATCGCAAAAGAAAGTTTTTCAGTTTATTTTATAATAAACTTAAAGTCAGATGTGGTTGCCAGAGTTACATAACCCTAACATGTTATGGTTGGGGATTTACCTTAGTGGCACTGTTTCTCTCTTGCAAGTGCTAGGCCCTGATTTTGATCCCTTGTACAGGCGAGGGGAATAAAAAACAGAAAAATCAAACATGTTATTATTATCCTTTATGAGTTGACTAACCTCATCTAGAAAACTCTAGATTGGAGACCCTTACTCAGTTGTAGTCAGATGGCAGCTGGACTTATAGATCTAGTTGTCTGGAGATTCAAGCAGGTTGCATTTCTCAGATGAAGTTTTTATTTATGTGTTTGATACCTCAGCTAGAATTCCTGAAAGGGCTGGGGAGGCTGGTTTCTCAGGGCTGGCTGATGTCCTCTCTCAAAGTTTCACCACATGAGCAGCCTCATGGTTCTTCCTCCACTGCAGAGCAGTCATAGACTTATTACACAGCGTCCAGTTTAGCCCAGTGGGAGTTGCCTAAAACAACCTGGTATGGAGTACAAGGTTCTTGGTGATCTAGACTCAGAAGTCACACATGATTTTTTCCTGTGGATTCTTAGAGCCACCTCAGATTTTAGGGAATTGTGAAATAGAAAATATTCTAAGAGAAACAGGGGAGTAGGGTTAGTAAAGAAGGGAAAGAAAAAATTAGGTAGTAAAAAAAGAAAACAAAGCTTATGTATATAGGGTATAAGAGATTTGGAGGGGTAGGGGAATGGGAAAAAAAAGAGAATTAAGTCGTGTCATGTACTGGTACAAATTCTCAATGTCAGTTGTGATCGTAACTTGTATATAAAATGTACCAATAAAATCACCTTTAAATTTTTTTTTTTTTTTTTTTTGCTTTTTGAGACAGGGTCTCGCTTTATAGTTCAGGCTGGCCCTGAGCTCACTAGTGAGCCCAGGCAAGCCGCCACGAACTCAGCAATCCTCCTGTCTCTGCCTCCCGAGTGCTGGGATTACAGGCATGAGCCACCACGTCGGGCATTGTGGTGTGTGGTGTTGATTGTTGGTGGGCGTGTCTCCACGCCCAGCATTATATGTGGTTACCGGGGATTGAACTCAGGACCTTGCGCTTGTGAGGCAGGCACCAGAAACACTGAGCTAACCTAACCCTCCGGCCCCCCAATTTTTTTTTTTTTTTTAAAAGAGGGAACTAACTACCCAAGGATGTATCTATATAGGAATCCTCTTTGGCTTGGTTTGAGACAGGGTCTTGCTTGCTTTGTAGTTCAAGCTGGCCTTGAACTCACAGTTAGCGCAGGCTGTCCTTGAACTTGCAGCAGTGATCATCTTCAGCCTTCAAAGTACTGGGATTATAGGTATGTGTCATCACATCTGACAGGGAACACTCTGGAAACTAGCTTTCTCTACCTACTCTGCTGTTTTTAGGCAGCCTGAAAATACAGAATCGTAAAGCACTTTGCTAACCACATGAAGTGGGTTGAAAGCAGGCATCCTTGGGAATGGGAAAATTTGAAAGATTGGTTTAATTTTTTTTTAAGAGTCAATTTAAAAAGACTGTCAAGGGACAGGAAGAACTAGAAAAAGAACTAGAAACAGAAATCAAGAGGGGAGAGACTCACTATCAACATAGCCATAGGTCCCTAGATTTGTCATATTCTAAAACAGTTGTGTGGTTTAAATATACTCATGATTTAGAGTTAACCCATTACAAAGAGTGTCTTTTGTTTTTCCTATTCACCCTATTCTCCCATATATTCATACCCAATTGATGCCTAAAATTTCATAGAACTTTGGTGATTTAATCCAGCATGAAGCAGTTATACTTTATGTGTACATTGTTTTGGCTACATTTGGAATTCATTCCTGAGAATAGTGTCCTATAGGAGAAGAAAGAATATACACTTCTGATTTCCTATCAGTATCCTTCCGCTGGTTTTGCATATATATTCTTTTGAGTTCCAATAAGGAATGATTCAGTGCTGCCTAAATTCTACCACAGAAAGAAAGAAAGGTGAAATAAGGAATATGTTTTCTCTTTTTCCCTTCCCTTTCCTCTCCCTCCTTCCTACCCTTCTTTTCTTTTTTGTCTATAATTAATAGTTCACTGGTGCTTTCTTTATTTCAGAACACAAAGTTATCATCGTTGGGTTGGATAATGCAGGCAAAACTACCATCCTTTACCAATTGTAAGTATTAACTATCTTGTGTTTTTGTTGTTGTTGTTGTTTGTTTCTAGTTATTTTTTCTGCCTGGGTGGTATTTGATGAGTAAAAGCAATAAAAATTATATAGAACCGAATTCTGTCAGAAGGCTTGACCACAACAGAGCCAATTTTTTTTTTTTTTTTTTTGCTTTTTGAGACAGGGTCTCACTTTGTAGTTCAGGTTGGCCCTGAGCTCACTATGGTGCCCAGGCAAGCCGCCGCGAACTCAGCAATCCTCCTGTCTCTGCCTCCCGAGTGCTGGGATGACAGGCGTGAGCTACCACGTCCGGCATTGTGGTATGCGGTGTTGATTGTTGGTGGGCTTGTCTCCACGCCCAGCGTTATATGTGGTTACCGGGACTGAACTCAGGACCTTGCACTTGCAAGGCAGGCGCCGGAACCACTGAGCTAACCCTCTGCCCCAACAGAGCCAAATTTAAGCATCTCTTTTAGAGAACTAGGAATATATAAGCTATTGAGCATGTTTTTCAGCTCTTTTTACTAAAGCTCTTTTGCTTATAGAAAATAGAAAATATTTGATAATATAGTTCCTAGAGCAATATACAATAGTCTAGATATTCTGTTACCAAGTTTCAATTTTGTGTAAACACTGAACTTACTCATAGTATATGCTAGGGGAAAAAGGATATTTGAGTATAAAATATAAAAGGAAATCATGCTGCTTTGTCCCTTGATTGAAATATTGTACAATCAGGCTAATTTCCTTACAAATGGTAATGTGGTTGAATTTTTTGTTCCAGTTCTATGAATGAAGTTGTACATACATCCCCTACAATAGGAAGTAATGTAGAAGAGATAGTGATTAATAATACGTGTTTCCTGATGTGGGATATTGGTGGGCAAGAATCTCTTCGCTCTTCCTGGAATACTTACTATACTAATACAGAGGTAATGTTTCTTAACATTCTATAGCGTCTGTGAACAAAATGCTTATAAAATTTGAACCCTAATAATTAATCTTTTAAAAATATAAGTATTTTATATGTGCATAGTAGAATCTTTAATTCCCTGATTCAGAATCATTCCTCTGTATGTACATGTGTTATAATTGAAACTGTGTGAAGAATTAGTAGCTGATTGTGCATTAATTCTAGAATTTGTCTAAAGTTTTTATGATTTTTTTTCTTACTACTGATAATATGTCAGTGTGGGCAGATTTAGTTAATGAGAGCTCTGGTGGTTTGCATCTTAGCCAGTTTTACTAAGGTTTTTCTTTATAAAACAGTTGGCTAGCAAAGAAATCTTTTTCTTTTGATTAAAAAGTATTTTCACAATCAGCTGTTTGTTACTTACGCATTACTTCCCGAGTGAAAATTTTAAATCTGTGACACCTGTGTTTATAGTATAGCCCGGTAAATTAATAAGCTGTTATAGTTGTTATTCTAGTGCTAATTATAAGTTAATAAAGCATATGCTAAATATATGTAAAGTTGGCTTTTGAGTTAAATAATAACAACTTGCCCCTCAATACTTCATTAATTATTTAATTATATTTTTTGAAAAAGAAAAAATGTATGTGCTTTATAACAATGTAGATAGATATATAGATAGTATCTATATAATGCTTAGGTATTAAGTTATCCTAATACCTTGGAAATTAACAGCTTTATTAAATTCCTTGGAATGAGTGATAAAGCCACGTAAGTTAGCAAGTGAAAGAAGAGAGAATTCTCTTAACTATCCATCTTATGGTCAGTGAAAATTGAAGAGTAGTAAAGACTTTGGAAATCACAGTGCCTTATTTAGAGATTAATATCTAATTCTAAAAAGTAAACAGGACATTCTATTAATTGGCAATCAGCATTAACTTGGTCATCATATATGCCATCATAAATAAGTTAACTCTCCATTTGTTCCTGTTTCTCTGCTACTTTTTGGTGCTCATGGAGTTGAGGAAGAGATTCAGTGGAATCAGTCCCACGTAGAGCCTTAAGAGCCTTAAGTCTGTGAAGAGCCTTTCTGTGCGTCTTCAGATACTAGTCTCATCATCAGTTTAGGAAAGAGTTCCCTGTAGTGCCATTTATACGTGGAAGGAAGCCTGTTTTCAGATACAGATTTACTCTTAATTTGTTAATTTTTTAAACAATTGATTTAACTGCCAGATTACTCCTATACACATATGCCCTTTTAGATTTTCAAATGGATATTATAACTAATACTTGCCTAGAAGTTATTTAAATTTAGAACCACAAAATGGATTTTTTGGTTTGGTTTTGGATTTTACTGACTTAACAGTGCATATAAATGGATATAGGCCCATTAGCCTTCAAAATAATTTAGAAACAATGTTTTATATATTGATTAGAATGTTAGCACTGTATTTTTATTTTCTCTTAAGAATGAATAAATATATTTCTACTGAGTGTGGTGGCACATGCCTGTAATCCCAGCACTCGGGAGGCAGAGGCAAGAGGATTGCTGAGTTCGAGGCTTGCCTGGGCTACATAGCAAGATCAGGGTCAGCCTGAATTATAAAGCCAGACCCTGTCTCAAAAAGAAAGAATAAATATATTTCAACTAGAGGCTTTAGTAATAGGTATTTCTTTTGTGAGAATACCTTAAGCTTATAATGTCCTGATATTAGCCTATAAATCAAATAAGTACTTTATAAATTTTCAAATGCCAGTGATATGTAATCACTAATCATGTCTTTGGTAATTATTTTAGTTTGTAATAGTTGTTGTGGACAGTACAGACAGAGAGAGGATTTCTGTAACTAGAGAAGAGCTCTACAAGATGTTAGCTCATGAGGTAAGTCATCTTTCAGACGTGGGAGGAGGGTTTTTGTAGTATGTTAATTTTTTTTGAGTTTCTCATGAGAGTGTTACTTTAAATTTTTTTCAAGAAATTCTTCAATGCTGGACGTGGTGGCTCACGCCTATAATCCCAGCACTCAGGAGGCAGGGACAGGAGGATTGCTGAGTTCGTGGCAGCTTGCCTGGGCACCATAGTGAGCTCAGGGCCAGCCTGAACTACAAAGCGAGACCCTGTCTCAAAAAGCAAAAAAAAAAAAAAAAAAAAAAGAAATTCTTTATTGCTGGCCTTGCATGGTTTATGATTTTACATTTCCCAGTAGTGAAACCTTGTCTCAAATCCCTCCCCTAAAAAGGTTAAAAATGAAATAAACCAGGGTTAGGGATATAGCTTGGTGATAGAGAAATTGCATATATAAAGCTCTGAGTTCAGTTTCTCTCACTGCAAAATGAAGTCATATAGTCAACTGGTAATGATAATAGAAAATTTAAAATCACACTTACTGTGGTAATAATTATTTTAATGCTTTTTATTATGTTCTTAATTGTTCATAGTTAGGAATAGAAAAATTAACATGTAGAAGAACAGTGCTTTAGTGGAATTTTTATAAAACTTAAAAAAATAGGATATTGCTGGGCGTGGTGGCTCACGCCTGTAATCCCAGCACTCGGGAGGCAGAGACAGGAGGATTGCTGAGTTCGAGGCTTGCCTAGGCTACATAGTGAGCTCAGAGCCAGCCTGAACTACAAAGCGAGACTCTGTCTCAAAAAAAAAAAAAGGGCCAGAGGATTAGCTCAGTGGTTCCGGTGCCTGCCTTGTAAGCGCAAGGTCCTGAGTTCGATCCCCGGAAACCACATACAATGCTGGGTGTGGAGACTTACGCACCATGTACCACAGTGCCGGACGTGGTGGCTCACGCCTGTAATCCCAGCACTCAGGAGGCAGAGACAGGAGGATTGCTGAGTTCAAGGCTTGCCTGGACTACATAGTGAGCTCAGGGCCAGGCTGAACTACAAAGCGAGACCCTGTCTCAAAAAAAAAAAAAAATAGGATATCTTTGTAATGAAGTTTTATATTTAACATTGATGATTTCTTTTGAGATTTGCTTTAAGAATTTTGCTCTTTCAGATAACCTTTTAAGGCTTTTGGAAACCTAGTAAAGTCCTCACTTTCCATTTAAAAACAAAACAAATGCATTGTGCATTCATTTACTAGTTTGGTCATACCTTGGTACTCACTCAACCTCTTTGAAACTTATCAGATTTGTTTCTCCACGAATTTTAATGCAGATCATTTTTACTGGTACTTACTGTTTATTGCTTGCTGAGCAATCTAGAACTTGTGCTAGCTTCTCTTTCTAGCTATCTTACTTTTATTGCTAAGACAAAATACCTAGCACTCAAAGTTAAAGGAAAAAAAATTTATTTAGCTCACAATTTGTAGAGGTTTCAGTCCATAATTGACTGGCTCCAAGACAGTGGCATGGCAGAGGAGAAACAGTTCAGTTCCTGGCAGGCAGAAGGTAGCAAAGCAAGCAAGGACAACTACAGGCTTTTTAAAAATCTTTTATCTTATCCAGGCTACAGGAGAGGTAGGATTCACACCCTTCATCCTAATGCCCTTAATCCTAGGATTATACCATTAATCAGTTCTGTTGTCTCACATACACACACACATACTCTCTCTCTCTCTCTCTCTCTCTCTCTCTCTCTCTCTCTCTTTCTCTCTAGATCCGACCACCTCTGAAAAAGCCCTATCTATGGCTGCATGAGCCTTTGGCAGACATCTAAACACAAGGCATAACACTAGCCAAAACAGTTGTTTGATCCTCATCTTTTTTGGTACTCATCGCAACTTCTAGAACTGATTGGTGATGAATACCATGGTACCATTGTACAAGCCATAAGCCATAAAATACAAAACTAAGTATTTTACAAAACTTTTTATTTTACAAATAATGTACCAACATCCTTTCGTTTATTAGAGGGTTTTCTGGAGACTTTGGAAAGAGAAAAAAAGATACAAATTGTCTTTGTGATACTTTTTACAGTTTTAACAGGTAGGCTCCCTCATTTGATTGTTACTCTAACTGGCAGATATGTAACAGGATCAGTATTTTAAGAGCCAGTACTAGAAATTTAAAAATCCCAACTTGTAATTTTACTAGCTGGGAACATTAACTTGGCCAGGTACTTAATTTCATTTGTTATACATGAAGTACATAAAGACAGAAAATTTATGTGACTTGATCAGTTTTCTAAGAGCCAGAGTTTGAATTTAGGTATTCATATCCAGGCTTTTTGCTAGAGGAAGAAAAAAAGAAAAAGACATAAATAAGATCTAGTTAAAAGTGAAAGGAAAACGAGAAGGAGATTGTAGAAAAAAGGAATTACACATGCAGTTTGGAGCTGACTATGTAGGGAGTTGGAGTTAAGTACCCTGCCTAAAATATGGGAGAGACAGATTGATTAAAAATGAGCACCTGCAGCCAGGCATGAGATTATGCCTGTAATCTCAGTTACTTAGACTGAGGCAAGGAGGATAGGGGCAAGGACAGAGGGAGGGATAAATTTAGACATGGAACTAACTGGGCTCTTCTGTACTTACGCATTAAACAACAGAATCTTAGTAGTTATCATTGGTGTGATGGTTCTTTACATGTATTCAAAAAATATAAAACTGAATATTTTAAATAAAGTTTTATCTTAAGTGAAGTAAAGATCTGTGAAATTTATTAATTTTAAAATGATTCCAAACAATAAAGTCTCAAATTTTCTTCCTAATGATTCAGCTTTAGGGATTATTATTATTATTATTATTATTATTGTTATTTTGAAATAGGGTCTCGCTTTGTAGTTCAAGCTGGCCCTTAACTCACTATGTAGTCCAGGCAAGTCTAGAACTCAGCAATCCTCCTGCCTCTGCCTCCCGAGTCCTGGGATTACAGGTGTGAGCCACCACGCCCAGCACTGTGGTATGTGGTACTGATTGCTGGTGGGTATGAGTCACCACACCTGGTATTTTTGTATGTGGTTACCAAGGATCAAACTCAGGACCTTGCACCTGCTAAGCAGGTGCCAGAACCACTGAGCTAAATCTCTAGAACCTCTAGGAATTATTTTCATAGATGAAGCTTTGATAAACAAACTGTCCTCTATCTGTGGGGTATAAATGTTGCTTAGTAAATTCATTTCCTGTTACTCATCCTACTAAAACAGAGTACATTTTAAACAGTTGAGAACAGATAAATGTAATATTCAGCAGAATGTGTTTAGAATGGTATATGTGCAGTTACCACTGTTCATCTTATATTTTGACCCGTTTTTAAATCAAGTTAATGAGCAACCTTAACACTCCATTGTTACTATAGTGTATAATCTGTCTTGAAATTTTGTAATGAAAACAAAGGATGATTTTTCTTTCTTCCTTTCTTAAATGTTTAAACATGGGTAACATAGCTGGGCTTTTAAAAATCAGGAATGCCCAATAAAGGTGGAACCTTTGTTATCTAAAAAAAGTTGTTTTCAGTGTTTTATTTGGAGACACTTCAGTAAGTGGCTTTATTTCTTAAATTTTTCTATTTTCAAGGGCTTAAGTAACATTAAATAAGAATGAGTATAAATTACTTATAAGTAAAATTATTGAAAAGTATTCGCCTTAACTTGAACCAAGTATTTATGTCAACATTTCATTCTTTGAACATGCCAGCATTATCAAGTCTGACCTGTATAAAAGACTTCAGAACACACTAGCAAGGGATATTGAAACTGAGAAGATAGGAAGATAGGAATTAAATCCCATGGAAAATTCATCTACTTAATGATTAAACAATATATCAACTATTGATAATGGTTTTATTTTTCCACTTAAAACAAGAGAAAACAATTTTCTGACCATGAGGATGACTGCCTATGTTTGTCCATTCCAGTTTTTCAAGTTTTATATAGATATGTGGCCTGATCTGTAGGTGAAATAACTGAACATGAGAATTTAAAAACATTACCACATTTTGAATTTGCTGTTCAGGCAACTGCATCATTAACTGTGGCAGCAATGCCAGCTGCCACCCTGCAGAGGGCAGTGTAACTAAAGTCAGTGGAGAGTGTATGAAACTTTTTGTATAGCTCCTTTAACCAAACAAGAAGTTTTACTTATATAAGAAACAAAGCAATCATAAAAGAGTAAAGTACTATAGAATAATATTGAGGGATCGCTTCTCGGCCTTTTGGCTAAGATCAAGTGTAGAATAATATTGAGGAACCTACTAAAGATTAATGTTTAAAAACATGTATACATTATTAAAGCCAAAATATTCCACTAAAATTCCTTTAAAAATGATACACAAATACAGTTGAAGAAATTTGCAAGAATAGGACCAAAACTTTAGTCAGTATTTCCAAATAAGATTTATACACACACACACACACACACACACACACACACTTTTGTGGGACTTTAATTTTTATTATATCATAATGGATTACTGGCTTAGAATCCATGAATTGAGTTTAGGGTTATATATTAATACCCTGAAATTGTACATAAATCTCAAAAAAATATTTTTGGTATGAGGAAAAGGTCTGTGACTAACTAAATTATCCAGTAAGTCTGGCTTTTATATATCTTGTGGGTGGGAAGGAGCAGGACAGAGAGACCAGGGTTCCTTAGGCCTGTTCTGTGAATAAAACATACCAATCATGTGGAGTTGTACAATTATTGTACTTGGAAAATGATTAGTGGAGTAAGTTTTGCTCACATCAGATATGCAGTAAATGTTACTAATGAAGAACCAATTCAAAAAGTTTAAAGGATTTTCCTCAGAGTGACAGCACAGAAGTACTAGAAGTTCCTGGTTGGGGAAGTTTGGTAAATATAATCCAGTCCAAGATGGCTCTGTTGTATATGTGGTTCTCAGTAATCTCGGACAAAGAGGAGTTAGATCTCAGAGGATGAATAGGATTGTTTTAGGATTGTGGGTCTCAGCTAAAAGCTTAGGCCTAGAGACATACATTGTATATAATGAATTTGTTTATTTCTTATGCATCCAGCAGGTACTAGCTGTGTACTCTATTGAGATATTTGCAATATAGTATAATCATTGAAATAATTTTTTTCAGTTCTTAATTCCCTTTCAGAATTAAACTGTAAAAGGCTGCTTTAGAAGATTGAAAAGAAGGGAATAGCTGCAGGTAAAATGATTTGAACAACAGAGAGATGGAACTGCCTGCCCCAAACTGCTCACAGGGCAGAAAATAAATTGTTAATTAAAATAAAGTGTTTATATAATGAGTGATATAAATAAGGCAGAAAATGTAAATTATAAGCCAATATCTTGGAGAACTCTTGAGTACCAGACTAGTGGTATGTGGCTCTCAGCCATTCAAGCCTGATTTTGTGTCAAGGTAATGGATATATACTTGACCATATGACTGTTACATATGGCCTTAGGACCATTAAAAAAGACTGCAAGAAATGAATAAATCTCTACATTTATTTATTTGTTTATTTACTTTAAATGTACAATATTGCATAAATTTACTTCTGTCAGCCTGTAAGCTGTGAGATGCTTTTGTGTGGAGTGAATTCTAGGTTACTGAGATTATGAAAATAGTTGTTAGAAATGATATGGAAAAATGTACTTGCCTTTAAAGGCTCATTTGCTTTTGTAGGACCTAAGGAAAGCTGGACTGCTGATTTTTGCTAATAAACAAGATGTTAAAGAATGCATGACTGTAGCAGAAATCTCTCAGTTCTTGAAGCTCACTTCTATTAAAGATCACCAGTGGCATATCCAGGCATGCTGTGCTCTTACTGGCGAGGGGTAAGAAATCTTCCTCTTAGGTGACTTGCATCTAACTTAGAAACATAATTGTCTTTGTAAAATCAATAAATATTTGAGAGAGATATGTAAACCATAGTTAGTGTCCACATTCAGAGATTTTTCAGGATGCTTCACAATATAATCACATACAGGTGCAATTCCCTATGATGAATGTGATCATTATGTATACGTACAATTTTAAACAAAGAAATTAGAGATGGAAGATTCTAAAAGTAAGTCAAATTTTAGGTTATGATTCTTGAAATATTCAGAAAAGGTAGAAGCTTGGAGTATAGGTTGATGACTTCAGTAAACTAAGAATTTTTTTCTCTCAAGACCACAGTGAAAGATGATCTAGTGTTGTAAGTTACTGAAGCTAAGTCTTAGGAAAATAGATGGCATTTGGACAAGTATTTGGAATAGCATAATTAAAACCTTAAAAAAGTAAATTTGTTCATTACAAATTGTACCGATTATGTACATTTTTTTAAAAACGATGTATTTATCAAGTAATTTAGTACATGTTGAGATAAATGCCTATCAAGTAAAACCTACTGACTACAGTATTAAGTTTGCTAATAATGACAAGTCATCTAGGATTTATGTTAGATTAATTTGTGTACTTCAATGACTGAATAATTTTATGGACAGTATAACATGTATAGTATAGCTACAAAGTCAGTTTTATTGTAAAAAGAAGAAAGAGTAGATGGTCCTACCTTTTCAAATTTTAGTTCACACAGGTGTCCATTTGTAGCAGTTGGGAAGTGAAGTGTTTTGTTTTTACAAAGATGTTCTTTGTCCCTTCTGCAGTAGGGACTACCTTGCTCCAAATTCTTCATTTTGTTTTTGGCCAGTATTTGATTAACAGAGCAGAGCATTGATTAACAGAGCAGAGATCACAAACTTTAGAAATTGACCTCATTTTAGCTCCCACTTTTGTCATTTGCTAAACTTTGTTTCCTCTAACATGAAAAGGATTCTGATCTTACTGTTGTAAAGATTAAATAAATAATGATGTCAAATGCTTCATACTGTTTCTAGTTTGCTCTTAGGTAAATAATGTTTATTTAACATTTTGAAGCTAAAGCTACTCAATTATTATTATTATTTTATACTGTTTCCTATCAATAGTTTAGAAGTAAGAATCTGGTTACTGGAGGAAAGTATAGGCCACCCCCAAATAACCATTTGTTTACCTCATTGCCACTTATTTTTATCTTCTTTGACATTAGCCTTTTATATAACAAAGAAATATGAAGTTTTAAAAATTTGATATAGCATAGTTTTTCATGTCTACAAATACTTCATGACAGTCCTTCAAATTTGTTGTAATTATATTAATATTTCTTTCTTGTTGAACATTTAGTTTGTCACATTAAACATTACCTTTCTATGTTTAAAACTCTCAGTTGTTTTTGTTTTTTGAAGCAGAGTCATACTGTATATTGTCCATGCTGGCCTTGAGTTGAGAGTCTCCTGCCTCATCCTCCCAAATAGTTGGGATTAAAGGCAGATACCACCATATACCCAGTTCCTTTTTATATTTTGGATTAGCTCATTTACTCATTCTTCAGTGATAATTTGTGCTAATGATGTGAGATGTTATTGGCTGCATATTATATTCATAGGTAGTACTACATGTATGCATACTTTGTTAAAAACTTTATATTTAAGCCGGGCGTGGTGGCTCATGCCTGTAATCCCAGCACTTGGGAGGCAGAGACAGGAGGATTGCTGAGTTCGAGGCTTGCCTCGACTACATAGTGAGCTCAGAGCCACCCTGAACTACAAAGCGAGACCCTGTCTCAAAAAAAAAAAAACTTTATATTTAATATCCTGTATTTTTTATTTTCTTGATAATTGTGATCATTCATCAGATCAAGTTAGTTTTAAAAGAAAGGTTTTAATAGTTATGAATATTCCATAATTTGTTAGTTTCTATTTCTACACATTTAAATTCTATTGTTTTCTCTTAAAATTTATGAACAATCTTAAATCTCTCTGATTTTTGATACAAATCTAGAATTAGAAAAATGGATACATAGTATTGATATTTTTTATATTTTTGATATATTGTCAGACTGTACTCTGGACATCTGTCATGTAATCTCAGGTGGTGGTCTGGGCCTTGGAGACATAACTGAATAAAAAGCATGGATGTGCTGCTGTGCAGGAGTGTATGTCTTCATTGCAATGGCACCAGCTTTGAGTATTACTGATTGTTAAATTTTCATTTTTCAAGTAAATGAAAAACGTTGTTTTAGTTTGCAATCCATAGCTTTTTAATTCAGAATTTAATCAAATAATTTTATTTTTCTTTTTGTAGATTATGCCAAGGGCTTGAATGGATGATGTCACGACTTAAGATTAGATGATCTCTACTGACCTCTTCTTATAGACTTTGTATAAACAAAGTGCTGGACTTTACCTGAAAGCTGCAAAAATTAATGGTTTAGATATATTTATAATAAACTGATTTAAACTTTTTCTAAAGAAGAAAAATTAAGACCACTTATTTGAAAACAAGGATGAAGTTTCACCTTCTGGTTTGCTTTCTCATTAGTTCCTTCCAAAGTATATTGTTAAAGCTGTGATTGATATTTTTCTCATAATAAATCCTCTCAGGACATTGTAGAGTCTGTGGTGAGTACAAAGGGAGAGGAAAACATTTTGAAAGAACTTTATTGTCAGTATGCCCTCCCTAGTTGAATGTTGTTCTCTTCTTGTCCCATAAAGTCAAAGTACAAATCAGCACATACTTTTTCCAATATTTTGAAATGTAATGTTACTTATAAAAAGTATTTTGCTTAAGGCTGTGTATGTATTGTGTGTATACCTCAAGTTCAAATTAATGGCTTTGATTTATGTTCTAAGAAAACCGAATAACAAAAATTACTAGCCTTAGTTGTTACCATAATGAGATAAGTACTGCCACTGGTGTTAAAGTGATACTTAGTACTTTTCTCCTGTGTTACCTGTATTGTACTAACCTGCCCCCCATCAACGGGCTGCTCTTCAAACAGTCAAAAGAAAGAAACAAAAAAGCCAGCTGTGATATACATATTTTTTGTTGCTTAATAACACACATGAAAACATAACCCAATGGAGTAGACTGTCAGCTTCTTAGCTTGATACTACCAATGGACCAAACTGCATAGTAAAGACTTATAGTTACTTCTTTTGTTGATTTCTAAATGGCTGAATAAATTATTAACCCATTAATTAGTTGATCATAAATTATGATTAAAACTATCCAGTGATTTCTTAATTGAACACTATTATGTGAAACATGTCTATCCAGAGAGGTAACATTCTAAAAATACTATTAAATAATTTAACTACAGTCTTTTAAAGTACTAAATCACATGCCAAGCAATTATGGTGAATTTGAGAGTACAAGAAAGCACACTTCCCAAGCAATTTTAGTAATTTCTTAATTTGGGAACCTTATTTAAAGAGTTGGAATAGTTTTGAGATTTTGTTTCTATAAGTTTTCTCATGTCTTTTCCACCACAAATGCATTGCTTAACAATTATAAAGTACAACTTTTAATCCTTTTGTGAATTTGAATAGTTAATTGACATGGTATCTTATTTGTACTGAGATAATTTGACCCAGAACACCTTTTATATTTGCATAGGGTTTTTTGGTTTTTGCCTTTTTCTAGCTTTAAAGGTGTGTCTGTCATAATTATAAATGAAATTAACTTGTTTTAAAACAAATTAATTTTTGATTTGGGGTACTCTATTGCTGTATCTTTCATGCTCTGGAATTTTGAAGGTTAATTCAAAATGGTGTGTTATAGAATATTCAAGAAAAATAACTACTCTGAACAACAACTTTTTAAATGTCAATGAAGATTTTGGTAAGGAGTAATTTGAAAGTTTCTTTCTATAAAATATAAGTTACTCTAAATCCAAATTAGGAATGGAAGATCAGTATTAACATTGGATTTTTTTTGTTTTATATTTGTTTTAATATTCAAATGCAGATAAAACATTGGATATTTGTTGACATGCTTTTACAAAAGTAAATCTTAAAAGTACTAAGCTTTGTTCATATGTTCTCATACTTTTTCAAATCACTACAAGAAATGACTTGTGTGTTAGGAATTCCCTTAAAAGCCCAAATCTATTTTGTAACTTTCTCAAAGACAAACATTCTGTAAAGTAGACCTGAAAATCTGTGCTTTTTCCTTTTATGTTTTAATTTGAATAATAATGTGTTTAATCTTCTGGATTGCTATCACGCTAGTCCAACATGATACCAGCACTTTCTCTTGTCACTGAGATGATGTCTGCATTGTATTCTTTATTGGATATTTAAAGCATGTACTACATTGTTAAAGTTGTGTTGGTGTAGTTGATTATTGACACCATATCATGAGAATGCATGAAATCTTACACCATATTTACAAAACATGACTTTTTGGTTGGTTTTTACTCTTCTAGGGTGTACATCAAAACTAAGGTAGCTATGGACTTGTAAATAAAACCAAGATTACAGATGGGAAAAAACAATGTAAGTTCATGTAGGAAAATACCAAAATCATTTTAACAGTATTATTTCCAAATAAAATATAGAGCCTCATGAACAGTCATATAAGCATTTTATGTGTAACTTAAGTGGAAGTAATCAGAAAAGAATACTTGTGAGTTTTAATATGCTACTTTTGAGTATAAACAAACATCTCATTTAGCATCATTGTGCTCAACTTTGAAAAGATCAAAAATCTATACTTCTGTATATGTGGCTGGATTTAAATTCCTGTTTTGATACTAATTTTGAAAGTCTTACAACTTAATAATTTGCTAAAATGATTATATGCTAAAACATCTGAATATATTTAATTTTGCCACAATACTGTTTATAAAATAGTCTTTCACATTATATTGAGGGTTCTATTTGAAATGTTTAGTTTTCTTTATCTTTCCAGCATATCTTGGCCTTCATGATGGATGAAACGGTGGCCTTCATGATGCAGGGAAAGCGAGTACATTGGGGCAGCAGGGCTTGGGTATTCATTTTCTCATATAACATTTTGCCTTAAGTATAAAAGTGTGCTTTGGCACTGCTGGTTGGCATTTTTAATACAGGTGGTAGACGTGTTTTCTAGAGGCATGACATAAAGTAAAGGAAGGGCTTCTGTAAAAAAATGTGTATTAGGTAATAACTGAGTCACAGCAGGGTGCTTAAGGAAAGAACCGTGTGAGGTCCCTGAGATATTTTCCTTTTATCTGAGTGTATAGTGTTAAGATGCCTAGGATGGGACTGTGTTGTC
This sequence comes from Thryonomys swinderianus, assembly GCA_004025085.1. NCBI lineage: Eukaryota > Metazoa > Chordata > Mammalia > Rodentia > Thryonomyidae > Thryonomys > Thryonomys swinderianus. The sequence continues at coordinate 21,013 of PVIC010004836.1, read as the reverse complement.
CCCTCTCTTAGAGGCACTTTATATTTCTTGCTGTAACCACAGCAAACACATACAGTACGGACAACCTCAAAATCTGTTTATATTAGTGTAAATAGGAAAATTACAGACAACTTTCTAGTTTTCTCTGCAGGCATTTTTTAGAATGTATCTGATACTGCTTTACTTTGTATATAAGAGGTAGACTGCCCCCACATCGTAGACTGACTGTGAACTTTGGGTTCTTTTCTCAACTGCCCATTTGTATCCTGGCATCAGTACCATTTAAGACTGGGTAAAGACAGTTTCTTCACATGATTTGACTTTAGCCTCTCACGTTTTGAGAAGTAATCTGGAGCTTCTTGCTTCAGCATCAACTTTCACATACCTTAGGTACCCTTATTCTCCTGTGTGTTCATCCCTTATTAGTGAATTTATATTTATTTTCTCTGTCCTAAAGATAAGCTAAACTTTGCCTGTTACCTTATTCTTCAACCACTAGTTTCTTTGTAACTTCTCTAGTTCCTAACTATGCACCCGACACCAACTTGATTTACTGATTTGGACTTTGCTGATTAAAAGGCATTGCCAGAAGACTAGATTGAGTTGATCAGAAGACTAGATTGTGGTATATACTGTGTTTAGCTGCCAGTAGTTGAATCCTACAAATTAATAATGTTTAACTTTTTTTTTTTTTTGCCTTTTGAGACAGGGTCTCACTTTGTAGTTCAGGCTGGCCCTCAGCTCACTATGGTGCCCAGGCAAGCCGCCACGAACTCAGCAATCCTCCTGTCTCTGCCTCCCGAGTGCTGGGATTGCAGGCGTGAGCCACCACGTCCCGGCATTGTGGTATGCGGTGTTGATTGTTGGTGGGCGTGTCTCCATGCCCAGCATTATATGTGGTCACCGGGGATTGAACTCAGGACCTTGTGCTTGCGAGGCAGGCACCAGAACCACTGAGCTAACCCTCCGGCCCCAATGTTTAACATTTTAAAGCTTCTTAATTTTAACTTTATATTCTGAGTAGATTCAGAAGGATAAAAGAAATCCCAAAATTCTCCCAGCTACTTGAGCTACTTAGGCCTGGAGTTTCTTTAAGTTGTATGCCCTTTACCAAGAAGGTTTGTTTTGGAGATACCACTTCAGTCATTTTAAGTTGGGAAAAGATGCCAAATGGAATCTGTGTGTAGTGTTTAACTTAAAGACTTCCTTAATCCATTGCCCCATTCTGTTTTTCCCCTTCATATTTACTGAAAGAACAAATATCAGCATTAGGTGACTAAAGGAATTAGTACTAAGAAGCCTATTTTTATAAAATAAACATTAAATAGTTTTTAAAAGATATCAGAATAATCAGCATCATACATTGACTGTAAATGCAGATACATTACAGAAAATGTCTTTAAAGCTCCACTTACTCAAAACTATATCAAAGAATGCATACTAATTTTAAGACCATGATAGTGGAGAAATGGGAAGCTAGAATTTAGCACTTTGAATGCTAAAATGTGACTTCTTTAATTTAACCTTCAAGTGGTGTGCCAGGGAAGTGAAGAAGCGTAACAGAATGCTGTTGGATTGCTTATGCAGTATTTCTTAAAATTGTCCAGCCCTTGCATATTGTTCTAAAAACTAAAGCTTACATTTTCATGTTGTTGCCTGCTAGATGTGCTATTCTTTCATAGAAAATTCTCATAGTCTGTATTCAATAAGTGCCTGACATTGATTTGTGTTGATTTTTAAGTCCATCTAATAAATTATATATGTTTTCTATGGTATTGTATGTGCTTGTTTTACCAATGACACAGAATTGAAGGTTTCTAAGTCTCAATTTGTATTTCATTTGAATAAAAAGGCTTGAGATTAAAAGATGCCCATCTAATCCCCAACAAATGACGGTGTAAAAAGCATTAGCAAAGCTGTTTATTGTTTTCTGATTAAATATTTCATGACCCTTGCAGTAGAGACCTACTGCATTAGGCAGAGACTGGAAAACTTAACTCTTCTTGTTTTCTAAAATAAGTTTAAGAGAAAATTATATGATATATTTAAAAAGATTCAGTAAGAATTTGCTCCTTGCATAAGAGTAGTCTTTGCATTCTCATAATAGTAATTTTGAGTGTTATATCGATTAGATCTTGAGCCACTTTATTTGTATATCTGTGTGTGCCAAACCCTTCTCTTTATACCTGTGCACCAAAATATTTGATTGAATCTTATTACACTTCTCATATAGTTTAATTATTTTTAAAAATACTGGTCATAGAGTATAATTGTAAATTCTAGGATAATACTTGGCTATATTTCCAGTGATGTACAGTTTTACCTTGTGTTCATATTGCAAATCATCTTTCATGGAAAGCAAAGTGTATATATGACTTTAAATTGTTATAATGTGTACTGTTCCCTTCCCCAGACTTCTTACATTGATGATATACAGAATTGTTCTCATTTTACATGAAACTAGTCAATTAGATTGTAGTAGCTTTTTCTAATAGTATGTCCCTCTGTGTTCCCATGAGACAAGGTAATACCTGCAAAGCACTTTTAAAGCTATTTTTAGGTTAATGTCCAATATATAGCACTGAGGTGGCACCTATGTGTAATGAGGGCTCTTTTTATTGCTAGAGTTGAGAAAAATATGTTAGTTATTTTAATTTATACATCAAATACATTTAATAGTCACAGTTTTATCGACAAGTTTTTCAGCTATTAATCTTCTATTTTCTAAGAGTAGAAGTGTATTCCAACTAGTTTCTTCAGATAACCCCCCACCACAACTACTGCCACTAAAGTAGATCTATGCATACAGTATTGATAAATTAGAAGAAAGTTTTAAAAAATTTTAGGTTGATTTAATTAAAATTTCCAATAAAAGAAAAAGTTTTGTTCAAACTGTGCATGCAAGAAGAGGGGGAAATTTTGTCTTCTAGTATTTTGTTAACTTGTGTTTCTCTGTATGCTAGAGAAATTTCACATGTAAGGAATATTCCAAAAATTGAAGATTTTGGAGAGTGCCTTGTTGCTTTTGTGTCTCCTCAGTACTAATGTGCTAGATATTTAGGAAGATAATGCTTCAGGATTTTCTTGATAAGACAGTTTCATGGATGGCTGGAGGATATTTATATTTGTTTTGGGGAAGGGAGGGAGTGGATAGATTGAAAGAGGGGCCTCTTTGGCAGAGCAATGTAATCAACTGTTGTAGATGCACTGCTTCCTTAAACTTGTACCAATGTCCTTGTGTCCATAAGTACTCAAGTGTCAAACTCCAGAAATGTATTGGCCAAGTGACCAATAAGCAGTAAGACCATATTGATTATGAAATTTAGAATAATTTAAAATAGTGTGGAGAGGTGATAAAATGACCACTGAATTTTCATGTTCAATATGTATATTAAAATTTTTTAAGTTGCATGTGAACTTGGTATATTGTTTCTGCTTTATGCTTTGAGGAAAAGGTGAAAATCCAAGTTAAACTGTTACCCTTTATGTACTGTTACATTTACCTTATCTTTTTAGGAAGGGTTAATTATAACTATTATTCACACCCTGGTGTTGTCAGTGTTTTTATTCTGGTTTATTCTCTAAAGGTAGGGAGTCATTGATTGTAGGGCCAGGATCTGCCATGGCATTTGAGAAGGTATTACACTTGCATTATATAGATGAGAGATTCTTGCTTGAGGGACTCTCTGAGACCTTTCAGTAGAACATAGTCAATAGAGAGCTGTCTTTCTTTCACTTCTTAATGTTAGAATGAGTCTGAGAAGAAACGACCAATATGAAATTGTTTTACAAAGTTTGAAAAATTCATTTAAAATGAGTCATTGTGAATGTTCATGAACATGAATGATCATAAATAAAGGAAAGGAAAAAAGTGAGAAGGGAGTCATCCCCAGACGTACATACTTGAACACTCTCCTCCCCACTAGATTGTAAGCACCAGAAGGGCAATGACTCTAGGTATTGTAACTCACATCTATTTAGGGATTCAAGATGACTATGTTTTCACATTGATTCTTACAGGAGATACAGCAGTTTCTTTTAAATGGCTTAAGAGTACCAAGTAGCAGCGGGCTTATGTACAAATTTTATTTGAAATCTATGGATGTCTATCTAACCTACCACTATTTGCAACCTTGAAATAGTAAATGGTTCACCAGCCCTTTTTGGGGGGAGGGGATGACTGTCATCAATTGCTGTTCTGTGTCTTTCTTTTCTTCAGTTTTCCTATCTGGAATATGCCCTTTGTACTATAAATTGGGTCTCATGAAATGAATGAGATTTTTCACATTAAAGTAGCATCCGATGCTCCTTTTGAATGAATTCTTTTTGATTGTTAGCACCCTTTGGAGTTCCATGAATTGGAATGCTTAGGTGACCAGTTATTCCATTCCTGCATTCCTTACATGCTGGGAAATTTTATATTAAGTAGGATGTTCATCTTGAAGTCTTTGAAATAGTTGGCAGTGTATTTAGATCACAATAATATTCTATTGTATTTCTTACATTACCACCAGGGATGTTGTGATAAACATCTACTTATTGCTTAGGATTTTTCCTCTGCCTAGAATCCCAGAATTGAAAACATTGGATTAAATGGAGTCTGCAAAGACCTGTTCTGTATTCTTACTAGTGTGTGTTATTTTTAAAAACTTTCCAACTTAGTAGAAGGATAAATACATTGTCTTTGCACTTGGTTATTAAAGCTAAAAATTTTTGTTTTAATTTCCGTTTAATTTTTTTTGTTTTGTTTATTAGAATCCTGGTGGTTTTTATGAACCACTTAAACCTGGTAAATATTTTTGGAGATTTCTAATAGTTTGTCCCTGAGGATAATAGTGTTTTTAACATGTGCTTATTGATATAAAAATTTATAAATAACTTTTTTTAAGTGAAAACCAAAACAAAACAATCCAAAAGAAAATTAAAACCTTCAATTGTCCCATCATCCTAAGAAAACCAATACCAATCCGTTATATGATTTTTGTATGTTCTTAAAAGTTTTGCACAATATAATTACCTTTGTGAACATCTCTTACATACAAAGCATTATTTTAATAGATACTTTTGCATTTGTTGGATATGTTATAACCACTGTTCAGTTGATATATTTTAAATTGTTTCTTATTTCTTACCACTAAACTATGTGATTTACACTTCACCCATGACTTCTCACAAGTCAAATTGCAGTGTTGTATATAGACACTTAAAAGGCATTGGTGACTTGTTGCTTACGTGTGATCCCAAAGTGTTTGGATTCTTGTCAATATACATGACCACCTCTATTTAGGACATGTTATATTACATTGATCTGATCAGATAAAGCCACCACTACTTAATCTGGGTGTTTTCAGGGGTATGGTATTTGTTTACCAGTCCCCCTAGCGAAGAGTAGGAGGATAGAGTTGCTTTCCCACAAGTGAAAGGTGAAAACACTGATGTTTTGTGATCTTTAGCCTTCAATCTATGTACAGTTTACTTGTTAACACACTTGTAATATATCTACTCTGTGCTGATTCTTGATTCATTCTGGAGGGCTAGAAGGAGAAACCTAGAAAAAAATCCCCCAGTTGAAGTTTTTTAGTATAGAATAGAATAATCTCTGACATTTTATTCCCTTGTGATGATTTCATGTTGTCATTCAGCAGTTAACCTTAAATGTCAGTCCATTTACTTTTCAAGTACAGGTTCTTTGTTTTACAAGAAGCTCACACACTTTCCTGATTTAGCATTTCTTGTAAGAAAATCATGTTTAATGAATAATAAGCGTTTGAGTTACAGGAACACATCTTTATGTTAACACCAGTTTCATTCTTTTACATATTAGATAATCATGGGTGAAAAGTGGTAATCATGTATATGTGTGATAAGCTTAAACCCAGGGATTTTGACTGACCTACATCCCAGCCCATTCTTTATTTTGAGACAGGATTTTGCTATATTGCCCAAGCTGAATTTGAGCTTTAGAACCTCCTGTATCTGCCTTTTACAGTGCTGGAATTACAGGTATGTGTCATCATGCTCTGCTGCCTCCCTTTTATTTTACATTTCTTGGTGATTACTTGAGTTGGACCATAATCATAGATTTTTTGTCATATTTATTATTAGTATAGATTTTCTCCATCCTCTATATTTTTTAAAATTCTTTATTGGTACATTTTATATACAGCTTACAATCATGCACATTGGGGAATTTGTACCAGTATATGACACAAGATAATTCTCATTTTTACCCATGTCCCTACCCACTCACACAAGTCCCCACCCCTTATATACATGCTCTCTCATTTTCTTTTTGAATCATATTTATTCATTCCCCTCATTACGTTCCCACACCAAATTCCCTTTGGATATTTCCTATTTTACAAAAAGTATCATACTTGGGTCGGAGATTTGGTTCAGTGGTTCCAGCACCTGCTTCGCAAGTGCAAGGTCCCTGGTTTGATCCTGATAACCACATACAATAATACTAGGCATGGTGGCCACTCCCATTGGCAATCAGTACCTCATACCACAAATGCCGGGCTTGGTAGCGCAAGCCTGTAATCCAAGTACTTGGGAGGTAGAGGCAGGAGGATTGCTGAGTTTGAGGCTTGCCTGGGCTACATAGTGAGCTCAGGGCCAGCCTGAACTACAAAGCAAGACTCTATCTTTAAAAAAATATATATATATATACACATATTTATTATTTATATAAAAATTATATAAAATATATTTTTATATAAATATATATTATATATATGATACATTCTAGAACTCATTACATCTATAGGTGCTTATATCAAAGATCTGGTATTTGCATATCTAATCTATTTCACTTATTAGTGCATCCTCCAGGTGTATCCATTTTCACATAAATGAATGAAACTTGTCATTCTTTATGACAGAGTAATACTCCATTTATATAAAAAAACACATCTTCTTTATCCAGTCTCCAGTTGATGGGCATTTGGGTTTTCAAGATTGGGCTATCACAAACTGAGCTGCTATGAACAAGGGTGTACATATGTCTTTCCAATGTGATTTTTAAATTCCTTTGTGTTTATTCCTAACAGGGGGATAGCAGGGTCAAATGGGACCTCTAGTCCTAATTTTCTGAGGAATCTCCACACAGATCTCCACAATGGTTGCACAAATCTACAATCCCACCAACAGTGGAGAAGGGTTCCTTTCTCCCCACAGCCTTGCCAGCATGCATTGTTGGTTGATTTCACAGTAGCAGCCATTCTTTGTGGAGTGAGATGAAATCTCAGTGTTGTTTTCATCTGCATCTCTCGAATGACCAGTGATGTTGAACATTTCTTCATATGTTTCTTGGCTGCTTTGACTTCTGCCTCTGAGAAGTGTCTGTTCATTTCAGATCCCATTTTTGAATTGGGTCTTTAAACTTGGGGGGGGGGGGACTGATTTGCTCAAGTTCTTTGTATATTGTAGATAGTAGCCCTTTGTCTGACAAACAGCTAGCAAAGATTTTTTTTCCCATATTGTTGGTTGTCTTTTAGTAGTGCCAGTGGCTTGTTTTGCTGTGCAGAAGCTTTTGAATAGGATGAGATCCCATTTGCTGATGCTGCTAGTTCTCGTGCTATAGAGGTTTTATTCATAAAGTCTCTGCCTAAGCCAATGTCTCCAAGAGTTTTACCTACCCTGTTTTCCAGCAAGTTTATTGTTTCTGTTTTAATGTTTAAGTCGCAAATCCATTGTGATTTTAGTTTTGTGCATGGTGAAAGAGTTAGGTCTAGCTTAAGTTTTTGGCAGGTTAAAGCCCAGTTTCTCCAGTAGCATTTGTTAAAGAGGCTGTCTTTACTCCATTGAGGATGTTTGGCTCCTTTGTCAAAGATAAGGTGACTTAGGGCCGGAGGGTTAGCTCAGTGGTTCTGGCGCCTGCCTCGCAAGCGCAAGGTCCTGAGTTCGATCCCCGGTCTCCACATAGAATGCTGGGCGTGGAGACACGCCCACCAACAATCAACACCGCATACCACAATGCCGGACGTGGTGGCTCACGCCTGTCATCCCAGCACTCGGGAAGCAGAGACAGGAGGATTGCTGAGTTCACGGCGGCTTGCCTGGGCACCACAGTGAGCTCAGGGCCAACCTGAACTACAAAGTGAGACCCTGTCTCAGAAAGCAAAAAAATAAAAAAAAAATAAGGTGACTTAGTGTATCTGGAGTTGTTTCTGGATCTTCTAATCTATTCCATTGGTCCTTGGGTCTGTTACTTTGCCAGTACCATGCAGTTTTTATCACAGTGGCTTTATAGAACAGTTTTAAGTTGGGGAATGTACTACCTTCTGCCATGCCCTTGTTGCTTAGAATTGCTTTTCCCTATTCTAGTTCTCTTGTGATTCCAGATTAATTTTTGGATTACTTTCTTTAGCTCTGTGGAATATAGTGTTGGCATTTCAATTGGAATTGCATTGAATCTGTATAGTAGTTGTGGGAGTTTAGCCATTTTGATGATGTTGGTCCTCCCTACCCAGGAACAAGGGATGTCTTTCCACTTGCTGATCTCCTCCTTTTTCAGGTCTATCTCCTTTTTCAGAGCCCTATAGTTTTCAGAGTAGAGGTCTTTACCTCCTTTGTTAGACTGATTCCTAGATATTTCATTTTTTGGGTGCTATTGTGAAAGGAATTGACTCCCCAGTTTCTCTTTCAGTGAATCTGTTGTTTGTATAGACAACGGCTATGATTTTTGAGCATCGACCTTGTATCCAGCAACACTACTAAATTTGGTAATTAAGTCTAGCAGTCTTTTGGTTGAGTTTTTAGGATCCTCTATGTAGAGAATCATATCATCAGCAAATAATGAGAGTTTAACTTCTTCCTTTCTTATCTTTATTCCTTTTATTTCTTTGTCTTGCCTGATTGCTGTGGCTAATGTTTCCAGCACTATATTTAACAAGAATGGTGACAGCAGGCATCCTTGTCCCATTCCTGATCTTAGTGTAAAAGGTTTCAGTTTTTGGCCATTAAGTATGATGCTGGCTGTTGGTTTCTCGTAAATAGCTTGTATTAGATTCAGATAAAGTCCATCTATTCTGATTCTCTGTAGGGCTTTGATCATGAATGGATGTTGGATTTTGTCACATGCTTTTTCTGCATCTATTGAGATGATCGTATGGTTTTTGTCTTTGAGTCTGTTAATATAGTGTTTTATGCCAGGTGTGGTGGCTCACACCTGTAATCCCAGCACTCGGGAGGCAGAGACAGGAGGATTGCTGAGTTCGAGGCTTGCCTGGGCTACATAGTGAGCTCAGAGCTAGCCTGAACTACAAAAGCGAGACCCTGTCCCAAAAAAAAATATATATATAGTGTTTTACATTTATTGATTTACGTATGTTAAACTAGCCTTGCATCCCTGGGATAAATCCGACTTGATCAGGGTGTGTGATTTTCTTGATAACTCTCGTATTCTGTTTGCTAGTATTTTATTGAGGATTTTTGCATCAATGTTCATTATAGAGATTGGCCTGTAGTTTTCTTTTTTGGTTGGGTCTTTCTCTGTCTTTGGAATCAAGGTAATGGTTGCTTCAATGAACGATTTGGGGAGTACTGCTTCCCTTTTGATTTTATTAAAAAGATTGAGAAGTAGTGGCATTAACTCTTCTTTAAAAGTTTTGTAGAGGGCCGGAGGGTTAGCTCAGTGGTTCCGGCGCCTGCCTCACAAGCGCAAGGTACTGAGTTCAATCCCCGTTAACCACATACAATGCTGGGCGTGGAGACTCACGCCCACCAGCCATCAATACCACATACCATAGTGCCGGGCATGGTGGCTCATGCCTGTAATCCCAGCACTCGGGAGGCAGAGGCAGGAGGATTGCTGAGTTTGAAGCTTGCCTAGGCTACATAGTGAGCTCAGAGCCATCCTGAACTACAAAGCGAGACCCTGTCTCAAAAAAAAAAAAAAAGTTTTGTAAAATTCAGAAGTGAAGCCATCAGGGCCAGGGCTTATCTTTGTTGGTAGGTTTTTTATTACATTTTCAGTTTCACAGATTGATATCAAGTTGTTTAACATTTTTATATCCTCTTCGTTCATCTTTGGAAGTTCACATGTATTTAGGAATCTATCCATTTCTTCTAGATTTTCCATCTTTTTGTAGTACAAATGTTCAAAATACGTGTTTATTATCTTATGGACTTTCATTGGATCTGTGATGATTTCCCCATTTACATTCCTAATAGCATGGATTTGAGCCTTTTCCTTTGTTTGATAAGGGATGTCGATTTTATTTATCCTTTCAAAGAACCAACTCTTCGATTCATTGACTCTTTGTATTGTTCTCTTTGTCTCTATTGCATTAATTTCTGCTGTGATCCTTATAATTTCCTCCCTAGTACAAGCTTTGGGTTTGTCTTGCTCCTATTTTTCTAATAGTTTCTAATAGTTTGAGGTTCATCATTAGATTGTTTATTTGAGTTTGCTCTGTTTTCTGGATGTAGGCATTCACTGCTATGAATTTTCCTCATAGAACTGCTTTCATTGTGTCACATAAATTCCTGTATGATGTCCCAGGGTTATCATTTAATTGTAGAAACTGTTTAATTTCTTCTTTAATTTCTTTTGTGGCCCATTGGTTGGTCAACAGAGTGTTGTTCAATTTCCATGTGTTTGTGAGGATCTTGGAATTTCTTTTGCTATTCAGCTCCAGTTTCAAGGCACTATGGTCTGATAGTATGCAGGGGATAACTTCAATTCCTTCGCGTTTATTTAAGCCTGTTCTATGAACTAGGATGTGATCTATTTTGGAGAATGATCCACGGGCAGCTGAGAAGAATGTATATTCTGACTTTGTAGGGTGAAATATGCTGTAGGCATCTATTAAGTCCATTTGCTCAAAAGGTTGGTTTAGCTCAAGTATTTCCTTAATGATTCTTTGTCCAGTTGATCTGTCAATTTGTGACAGTGGAGTATTAAAGTCCCCTATTACTATTAGTGGTTATCTGGCTTTTCGTGTCCATTAGTGTTTGTTTTGTATAGTTAGGTGCATTAGAGTTTGGTGTATAAATATTTATGATTGCCATTTCTTTATCCTAGATTGTTCCCTGTACGAGAATATAGTGACCTTTATCTCTCTTAATCAGTTTGGGTTTGAAATCTATTGTATCCGCAAACAGTCCTGCTTTTTTGGAGTTTCCTGTAGCATGGAGGATTGTTTTCTAATCCTTTATTTTCAGTCTATGGGTTTCCTTCTGAATTAGGTGTGTTTCCTGTATGCAGCAGATTGTAGGACCTTGCTTCTTGATCCAATCTGCTAGTCTGTGTCTTTTAATTAGACCATTGAATCCACTGACATTAATGGTTATGACTGATATGGACATATTTAGAACTGCCATGTTTCCCTGTTCTTGGTTCTTTTCTTCCTTGCTTTCCCCCTTTTCCATTCAGTTTCTTATTTGCCCCAGTGAATTCGCTCTGCTGGGTTTCGTGGGTATGGAATTGTCTGGTTTTTTTTCCAGGATGTTCTTTAGGATGTTTTGGAGTGCAGGTTTTGTGCTTGTGAAATTTTTCAGGTGTTCTTTATCGTGGAAGTATCTTATTTCCCCATCTATTCTGAAAGATAGTTTTGCAGTATACAACAGTCTAGGTTGGAGGTTGTTTTCCTGCAATGCTTGAAATACTTCTCTCCACGCTCTCCTTGCACTGAGTGTTTGTGTTGAAAAGTCTGCTGTGATCCTAATGGGCTTCCCGTTGTAGGTGATTTTCTTCCTTTCTCTTTCTGCTTTCAATATTTCATTCTCTTGTTGTGTATCTGGAACTTTGATAATTATATGTCTAGGTGGTGATATTTTTACGTCAGGGCCTTTTGGAGTCCTATAGGCCTCATCTATCTGTATGTCTAATTCTTTTCCTGTGAAGTTTTCTGCCATTTTCTCTGACAACAGTTTTTTTGTTTATGTCTTTTCCACCGTCTCCTGCTTCCTCAGTGACTCTAATCAGTCTTCTATTATTTTTCTTTGAGTCATCTAGAAGCTGTTGGATTGGTTTCTCATGGTCTCTTGCCCTTTGCCCTTTTCCACAGATTATGTCTTTCCTGTTCGTTGGCTGCTATGCTGTCTCCTACGTCTGAAATTCGGATCTCTACTTCATTCATCCTACTTTGCCAACTTTCGTTCTCCTCCTCATCACCTGGAGCTCTGCTTGAAGCTGTTTAAAAGGTTTCATTGCTTCTGCTGTCTTGGATTCTATCATCTCACTGATCTCTTCTTTAATGATGTCCTTCACTGTGGACAGCATCTCTGTTTTGATCTTAGAGATGAGTTCTGATTTCCATTTTACTAGATTTGCTTTAGTTACCATCTCCAAGAGTCCTGGTGTTTGAGTTTCCATTTGTTCTATTTTCCTTTTCTCTGAATTTCCCTGTGGTGGTGATCTTTATGTCTGGCTTTTTGAGTATTTTCTCATTTCTACTCCTTTGTTGTTGCTAATGTTATTTGTTTAATTCTTTGCCTGATGTCAGGGCAATGTTTGTTGCAAGTCTCTTTCTTTCTATTATCTGGGACCCTGTGGAAGTGGCACCTTCCTGGGGTGTCCTCCTTGAACCTGTAATGACCCTTGAGAGTTCTCAGTTCTGGCATATCATAGGAGGCATTGGAACAGAACAATCACATCATCTTTGTTACCATAATACAATCAGTGCCAATATCACTGTTAAACACAGTAAATGAAATGAAAAGTTTTTTGGTTTTTTTTGTTTTGTTTTGTTTTGTGGGTTTTTTTTGCTTTTTTTTAAATTGAATTCTTTATTGGTACAATTTATATACATCTCAAAATCACGTATAACACTGGGAAATTTGTACCAGTATATGCCACAAGTTAATTCTCATTTTTACCCATATCCCTACCCACTCCCCCCTCCTCCCCCCTTTATATATGCTCTTTTATTTTCTTTCTGTATCATATTTATTCCTTCCCCTCATCACATTCCCACACCAAGTTTAGTATTACTCTGCCATAAAGAATGACAAGATTGATCCATTTAGGTGCAAATGGAGACATCTGGAGGATATACTAATAAGTGAAATCAATAGATCACAGATAGACAATTCCCGGATCTTCTCTTTGGCATGAACACCTGTAGATGCAAATGAGTTCTAGAAAGTAGGACAGCTTTTATAGAGTGGAATATTTCTTTTTTTTTTGCTTTTTGGAGACAGGGTCTCGCTTTGTAGTTCAGGCTGGCCCTGAGCTCACTATGGTGCCCAGGCAAGCCGCGGCGAACTCAGCAATCCTCTTGTCTCTGCCTCCCAAGTGCTGGGATTACAGGCATGAGCCACCACGCCCGGCATTGTGGTATGTGGTATTGATTGCTGGTGGGTGTGAGTCTCCATGCCTAGCATTGTATGTGGTTTCCAGGGATCGAACTCAGGACCTTGCGCTTGCGAGGCAGGCACCAGAACCACTGAGCTAACCCTCCGGCCCGAAATGAAAAGTTTTGATAATTTCTATTTTGAAGACTTTGAGCTCATGAGTTATCTCTGTCTATATGCTAAAATTTAGAGTTAATCAGCAATGTGTTTACAACATGCAGATCTCAAGTGTACCCCCAGTACCCTTTCAGAATAAAAGGTCACTGGGGAAACAGCGAGATAGGGAGACAGAAGGAGAATGAAACAGGGTTAGTGGATTTATAAAGATCTCATGGATCTCAAGAACCTCATATATGCCAGAGGGTAACAGAAGCTAAAGGACTTATATAAAACAGTCCCAACTGTATGCTGTAAGACTGCTGGAGACTTTGCACACTTTTTTATAATACAGAAGAAGAATTAGGGCAGCCTGAGAGTCTTTTACTTCTGGGTATTGGTTCTGGCAGGAAGACAGGAAAGAGTGTGGGGACAAGAGGTGAATAGAGGGACCTAGGGATAAATGGCAAAATAGAAGCTAGATTCCCTTTTCTATATAGATGTAAGCAATAATGAGGACAAAACCCCCAGAAAGTTGGACAGATTCAGTACCAGAGTAGGAAAATAAGAAAAAAATAGTTATTTCAAAGTGAAGAAATAGAGTAGCAATGGCATCAAAATCAGCAATGACAATATGCTAAGCTAAGCGCATTAGTCAAAAGGAGATACCCCTCAACCTTTGTCTTGCCTGGGCCATCTCCACACAGCTCTGGTGGGGAAGGCTGCAGGACATGGCATGGGTCTCCCCTCCCAGCACACCCACCTGGGCCATCTCAGCACAGCTCCAGTGTCCATCCTCTGTATTTTTTGATACTGGTTTTATGAAAGTTCGGGAATACTGATTTTCTGCCTCATTGTATTTTGACTGTCTACAAATAAGCCTATCCTCTGAATCCTTCTTAGCACCAGGGATCAGCTTCCTGGAATGTAGAAGTAGGAGTGCTTTTATGGTGACTTAAGCACATTGCACTTACTATGCCCTTTATATCTGTTAATTTTATGATATACAATGGAGTAATTATACAACCCACCATAATGGAGAATCAGTTGGAGCCCTAAATTTGTTTTTTTTTGCAACTAGATGATCCAATCTAGGGGAGGTAGGAGAAAGTAATACTGAGAATGTGTTGCTAATGTTCAGTCTACTCCATAATCTCATTTTCATTGCTGTTACTGTAGAAAAACCTGATTCATAAACATAGGATGTTGGAAACAAAAGACCAGTGTTTTTATGGTGATCTCCAGATATTCCACCTTGACTTTAATCCAGAATATATGGAGATTTGAAGTCTCAAACATACTTGTAAGGCTGCTATCATTTGTGATCTTAAGCAACTTAGTCCTTTTCTAGCACAAAGCCTAATCTAGTTTATTCATAAATGAGTCAGACCTATTTTTCCCCAGTTATAAGGTTTTATTGTGGTTGGGAAGTAGAGCTCAAACTCTTGAAAACTGAGAAAGGTGATCATGCACCAGCTAGGAGTAAGAAGGCTTTGACTCAGTCTCTCACAATCTCTGCTAATGTTTGAAACATCAAAAATCCCCGTGTTCACTTGTCACCCACGTAATTCCAAGTTGGCCTGGAGTGCAGCCACATTATCTTGAAAACAGTTGTTCTCTCCTGAAGTGACTGATAGAATTTGTTGAGAGGTTTGAATCTATCATGCAAGTAAGCAGGTTTTATGAGCCACTCTGTAACACTGAAATTTATTTTCAGTAGTGACTTTGTCTAAAACAAATCTGTGGAGCAGCTCTTGTAGCTGAAAAACTGACCAGTGATTTACCTTTAGGAAACTATCTTACTTCTGTGTATAAGAAAGGACTTATGTCCTCTGTGTCCATCTTATAGAGCTATGCAAATATTTGAGTTAAGGGTATGTACTTTGATGTGGTTGATAATTTTAATGACATCCTACAAAACAAATTAAGTTGACATTTCTTGCCTAGCCAACCTCCCTATGGGTGACATGATGTATAACATAAGGTCACATTCAGAAGTGATCTCTTTGACCTAGTAGTGAAACTAAAAAGCCATCCAGTCCTAACGGTCTTATGCTCCTTATATATACACAAAATATGACATAAAAAATATATGACACAAAATTACCAATTCAGTTTTCCTTGTGTGTAATCATTCAGACTTAGTTTGTAGCTGTGATGTTGGTTGGCAACAGAAGTACATATAACAGCACTGGGATCATGCTCCTGAAAAACATCACAAAAGCAAGCATTGTTGCCTGTCCATGTTGGTAGGCTCATCAACCTGGATTGTATACTGTGGTGATTGATTAATACTCTGACAGTTGTGCCTCAGTGTACTTGGCTGTTTCATCAGTTCTCCTAGTTGTGGCATTACCTGAAAGAGGAACTCGGGCTGCCTTTTGGTCTGCACCTTTCCTGAAAAATGCACGACAGGTCTCCTTAGGAGCAGGCAAGGTCAACTCTTCAATGCTAGAGGGCTTCTTTGTCACTAAGAGTGATGCTGTCGATGCAGACACGTTGACATGTTAAAATGAAGTGGTGGCTCTCAATAATTGCTTTTGTCCTTTGCGTTCATTTTCTTTTCTTAAAAAAAAAAAAAAACTCCCAAGCCTTGATTTGAGTACAAGGTTGGACGCTGTGTAGTGAAGCAGTGGGAAGGACTCTTGGCTTTATTGGGTAGCTGGTCATCCCACTTTATAAAGCAAACTTGAAGGCTTTGAGTCACTCGTTTCAGTGAACCCCTGTAGGACTCCTGGTATTTTCTTTTAAATAGAGCTTTCTTTTATTGCCAGTCTTAAAGTCTTCTTTCTGTTGTCTCATAATTGAGTCCTGCTTCAAAGAAGCTCTCCAGCAATGTTTGGGGTTTTTATTTTCTCATGTCAGCAAGGGTTAAATTTAGGGCTTACTAAAAGATGTGACTGAGGCAAATGCACTGTGGGAAAGAGGTGCAGGTGGAGGTGGTAAATAAAATCATGACTAGGCCATGTGCAGATTAAAATAGGCATCAGACTCTGATTTAAAGGCTGCCATCAGATGGAGCTATATAACTGGAGTGCATCAGCTCACTCTCCAATGTAAAGCCAATCACCAGAAGCAGCTTGTCACTAATGGGGTCTACAAGCAATCAACTTGTTATGGGCTCTGTGCTGTCAGACCTCTCCGCTAATATGCATTGTGCTTGCAACTGCTCCCCAGTGCCAGCATCACTGCCTGAGCTCTGCCTCACATCATCAAGGATCAGATTCTCATAAGGAGTGCACAACCTAGATGCCTCAGATTTGTAGTTTACAGGAGGGTTTTGCTCCCATGAGAATTGAATGCAGCTCTTGATCTGATAGGAGGTGAAGCTATAAATGGGAGCTATCAATGCAGATGAAGTTGTGTCATGGCACACAACTTCCTGCTGTGCGGCTTGGTTCCTGTGGTTTGGGGAACCCTGCTTTAAACTGATCTCTGATGTAAGCGAAGTTTTGGTTGGATTTCTTAACCTATCTATGGTTTGTGTTTCTTGTTCAAAAACTTTTATGGGAAAGAGAAAATAATGTATCTAAGAATTGTAGCTTATTTTTAATTTTCCTGACGGGATGACAGTGACTTTCTATTTGTTCTGCCCCAAAACTTTATAGTTAATGTGAGAAGATTAATAATGAGGACATGATTGGATTTTCAAGCTTTAAAGATGTATGTACCGCATTTTCTTTAAGTATTCATTAAAATTTTTACCTTGTTTTTCAATACCCTACTTAAGCTATCCATTAAATACAGTTGAAAGGTAAAAATATATGTTGGAGCTGGGCATGGTGGCTCACGCCTGTAATCCCAGCACTCGGGAGGCAGAGGCAGGAAGACTGCTGAGTTCAAGGCTTGCCTGGCTACATAGTGAGCTCAGAGCCAGCCTGAACTACAAAGCGAGACCCTGTCTCAAAAAAAAATATGTTAGAAATTCTGATAAGTCACTAAAATGGTTGATGTCCATTCACTAGTGTCCAAGATAGTCTAAGAATAATTACATTATATGATGAAACATACTGCCATTAAATTTTTATAGGAACATTTAATAGCATGGATAGTGATTGATGACTGTGACATGTGAAGGGAAAATAAAATACAAACTTTTACACATAAGATGACCTCAATTATGCTTGAAAGGAAGCAAAAAGAGGGAAGAAAATATATTCCAATATGATTAGGGTTTATTGTAGACAGCAGCACTATGGATAGTTTTTTTCTGATTCTTCATGCTTTTGCATATACCTTGTAGTCCATATTGAGCATGTTACACTGAAATTAGAAAAAAAAATGTTGAATCATTTTTGTTACTTTTAAAGAATCATGTTAGTGAGGTGGTAGGGAAAATTTGAAATGTTTATAAATGATTACAGCTCTGACTTTAGAGATCAAGATGCTTATTTAAAGAAAGATGTGTCAGGGCCGGAGGGTTAGCTCAGTGGTTCCAGCACCTGCCTCGCAAGCGCAAGGCCCTGAGTTCGATCCCCAGTAACCACATACAATGCTGGGCATGGAGACTCACGCCCACCAACAATCAATACCACATACCACAGTGCCGGGCGTGGTGGCTCAGGCCTGTCATCCCAGCATTCAGGAGGCAGAGACAGGAGGATTGCTGAGTTCGAAGCTTGCCTAGGCTACATAGTGAGCTCAGAGCCAGCCTGAACTGCAAAGCGAGACCCTGTCTAAAAAAAAGAAAAAAATGTGTCATGTACAGGTACAAATTCTGAATGAGGAATGTGATCATAATGTGTATCTAAAATATATCAGTAAATCCAAATTATTAACAAGTAGTTGCTAAAGAAAAATATATAAATTTTTAAAAGTTAATTCAGTGGCACAGTGCCATTTACCACCTCTGATACATCAGTTATTTTGGCTATAAAGAGATCACTGGCTTAACCTTTTATTTTATATTTTACTGCCTTTGAAAGATTCACAAGCATAGGTATCTCCATATGGGTGGTTATGTTTCTTAAAGTACAAGCGAAATTCAGTGAGGAAAACAAAAAAAAAAAAGATTTCCAGCGGTAGATTCAAACAGCCAAGTGGTGGCTTGTAAAACAAACACTGGCATAATAACCAGGTTATTATACAATCTGCAACCAATAGGCATGTCCATGTACAGATTTACAGTGTCATGAGACTCAACGTCATTATTAGAACCTTTTTAGCAGTGGAATCTATTTCATTAGTTGTATTTTGTGGTATTGCAAAATAAAGAAGTCATCAGGTAAAATTAGTATTTTAATTATATGTGTATTCTATGATTTGAAATGATTTTGAAAGCAGTGACATTGTGATGACAAATTTGTGATGAGGAAGAAGGAACATATACTTATGGACACCTCAGTTGCTACATCTGACTTTATGTATTTTTTTAGATAATTAATGTCTGTGAGAAAGGGTCTTTTAGGCTATGTAGTATTGACCAGATGCTCACAAGAACTGAATAGTAAATGATAATAGCCTTTTTCAGTGGGTTGACTGCTAAGCTCAGGATGCTCTTCATGGTTGCTCTTCAGGATAGTGTGTTACAACTACAATACTTGAATTGCTAAAAAATCAAACATTTGATTGTCCTTGTTATCAGTGCCAAAGTTAGATAAAAGGTATACCTAAAATTTAAAATGATAATTCAGTTGAGTTGTACCGGAGGCTCAATGGAGACAGTGATGTGTCAAGATTCCAAAAGCTTTAAAAATTAGATTACAGTAGTGAGAGCATTGGTAAGCCATTGAAGGTTCAGCGGCTGAGGAGGCATCGTTTTACGGCAAGGCTTTTAACGTGAAAATCAGTGTGTAAAGATAGAGTTGAAGGAGAAAGGCCTGGAACAGATAGCATGTACAGATTGTTACAGTCATCCTGATGAAAGAGAAAGTGAAAACTAGAAACAAGGCAGGGGCAGCAAGAAGATAAGAAAATGAATATAAGATCATTATGTTGGCAGGATAATGAAACTTAGCATCTAATGGATGTGGATAAGGGATCATATAGTTTTTCCACAATAGAGTCAAGGAGGCACTATTGATAATTCTCCTACTATGCATACCAAATCATGCCCCATAAATGCAAGTGGCCCTCCATGTCTATAGGCTATGCATCCATGATTCAACCAACTGACAGAGATATTCAGGAAAAAAATTGTATGAACTTTTTTTCATGGCATTCCGTAGACAGTGTAGGGTAATAGCAACTTATGTGGGATTTTCATTATGTGAGGCATCCTAAGAATAGAGGTTATTTAAAATAAACAAGTTACCTGTAAATACCAAGCTATTGTATCTTCTATGGTAGAATATATCTCGGTACACATAGGAGACCCTAGAAGGAATACCCTGCAGATACTGAGGGGTGGCTCTACATATAACAATAATGTGTCAACCAAAAATTATCATTAGCTATTAAAAATTTTAAATCCCTTTAAAATATGAATTACTCCAGAGCTGGTGTGGGCAGGTTAGTAATTATGGAAACTAGATGTGAGGTGCAAGAGAGGAAGTAAGCATGAAACAGTTTTGAGCTCACTATCTAGAATGATGGCAGGATAAAAATAACAAAGCAGGTATAACAGGATGATGTGAAATAATTTACATGTTATGGGGTGGATCGTAATTGCTTGATGTTTTCTGAAAATAGTACTTGGCAAAATACCATGAGAATGTAATTTATATATAGTCATTATGAAAAATAGCATGGAGTTTTCTCAAAAAATAAAAATAAGACTACCATATGGTTCTGCAAGCCCACTACTGGGTCTATGTCCAAATGAAATAACAGTGTTTTGAAGAGGCCCCACACTCTTGTGGGGTGCAGCACTATTTGTGGTAGCCAAAATATGCAGACAATTGAACCATCCATCAGCTGATGAATGGATAAAGAAAATGTGTATGTACACAAGGGAGCACTATTCACATGCACACACACACACACACACACACACACGCACCATCATTTGTGTCAACAAGGAAGAAACTAGGGATCATTATGTTGAACAAAGTAAGCCAGGGCTAAAAAGAAACTGTGTAGTCTTACTTATGGAACCTGGAAGAGTTGAACCCATAGAAATTGAAAGTGATGGTTATCAGAGGTTGGGAAGAAAAGTTTTAAGACTGTGAGATGGAGAAATGTTGGTATGTTCTGAGCTGTGGTTACATAAATAAGTTCTAGTTTCTGTTGTGCAGTAGGGTGGCTACAGATAATCATAATATATTGTACATATATTTCAAAACAAAAGCATTTGAAAGCTTTTTACCATAAAATATAAATGTGAATTATAAATTATAAATTTGATGTTTATCCAAATTTAAATATTATACAATATATACATGTATCAAATATCCCATGGTACCCTAGAAATAAGTACATTTTTGTCAGTTAAATTTTTTTTAAAAATGAACCCATAGTTACATGAATAAATTGGTGAAAATTAAGTATTACTAATAGGAAAAATACGAGTCTTCTTTATCAAATTGGCAAAAGGAAAAAGCAACATTTTTGCCCACTCTTTACCTCAGTGATATAAATGGTCAAAATGGCAATGTCATGTTAATCTGATTGAGAAATTAAACTAATTTGTGTTGGTGAATCTTGGTCATCAATCTGCCTGGATCAAGGGATTCCTGGGGAGGTATGCTTGTGAGGG
>PVIC010004835.1:0-60602 GCA_004025085.1 Thryonomys swinderianus | reverse complement strand
TTTTTTCTTAATAAAGTGGAGTATTATTCTGCCATAAAGAATGACAAGATTGATTCATTTATGTGCAAATGGAGACACCTGGAGGATACACTAAGTGAAATAAATAGATCACAGATAGGCAAATGCCGGATCTTCTCATTGATATGAGCACCTGTAGATGCAAATGAGCTTTAGAAAGTATGACAGTTTTTGTAGAGTAGGAAATTTCCATAGGAAATTTGGTGTGGGAATGTAATGATAGGAAGGAAGAAATATGATTCAGAAAGAAAATAAAAGAGCATTTATATAGGGGGTAGAGAGGTGTGGGTGGGTAGGGATATGGGTAAAAATGAGAATTAACTTGTATCATATACTGGTACAGATTCCCCAATGTTATATGTGATTGTGAGATGTATATAAATTGTACCAATAAAGAATTCAATTAAAAAAAGAATATTATAGTCAGTCCCCCCCCCCAATTTTCAAATATATCTGAATGCTCTGGAAACTCAAATGAACTAATCCTTCCTGTAGAGTCAAATGGAGGAAACATTCGTGAACACATTCCTTTTGTTCTGATTCTCCCCAGCAAGGGTTCTCTTAAAGGGTAGTATCCTAGGCTGACATTTGCACAACTCTCTGAAATAATGCCCCTTGAAATACTTGTCACTTTGGTAGTGCATCCTGGAAGAGGTACTCTGTTGGAAAATAACCCACCTACCAAAGCCCCTCTCAACAGTGGTGACAGTTTCCACTGTTTTGTGTTTGCCTTCGGAAGGTAGTCACCTCTTTCCCTTCAGGAAACCCCAACCCATTTTTCATGTTCTGCTTGCTCCTACAGTGAAGGTGTGAGAGAGGTGGGAAAGCACAGTGTGTGATTTGCCAACTTTGTCTCTATGGTTCACTTCTCGATCATCTTTCCAAATGGCATGGCTGTTGTTTCAGTTTTAGATGTGCAAGTTACATTTCAAAAGTCCAAAAATACTCTTGTCTGGTTGAGATGTGATTTGGTCCATGTCTGTGCAGATCCATTCTGAGTTTATTTTTAAGCAGAAGTCACACTGAGTATATTCATTGGAAATGCTTTTGTTTCCACATGACACAGTGCAACTCAAATCGATTAAGCTAATAAATTCATTTGATTGTTTGTGCGGCCAAAATACCCAGCAATATTAGCTAGATCCTTAAGACCCAACAACGTAATCAAGATTAGCTGTTGCTATTCCTCCCTTCCCATCTCTCACATTTCTTCATTTTTCCTTCCCTTATCTCCTGTCCCTCTTCTCCTTTTCTCTCTCTTCTGTTCTTCTCTCTCCTCATTTTCTTTTCCCTGTCTTGTGCCAACCTCACCTCTGCCCCCCACCCTCAAGTTGTGACCTCTTCTCAAGTGAATTCTCCCCACAAGAGAGCAGATGGATACAATCAGAACCTAGCATTCTCCACTCAGAAACCTGATAGGTGGTCAATAGAGATCCCCTTTCCTGATTACTCTAACAAAAGTATCAGGGGTAGTTCTGATTGGTTCTAAAATGAATGAAATGCTATGGCCAGGAGCATTCAGTG
This sequence comes from Thryonomys swinderianus, assembly GCA_004025085.1. Taxonomy (NCBI): domain Eukaryota; kingdom Metazoa; phylum Chordata; class Mammalia; order Rodentia; family Thryonomyidae; genus Thryonomys; species Thryonomys swinderianus. The sequence continues at coordinate 59,060 of PVIC010004835.1, read as the reverse complement.
CTCTGATTGGCCAACCTGGAAACTGTGTCCATCTTCATGATTAAATATGACCATTACCTGAGCCAGAAGGCCTGAGGCTGAGAAAGGTGTGAATTCCAGAATGAGAGCCTACTGATCTCAAACAAGTGGAACAATGCCAGCTGGAGTACAGATGTTTGCTCCTTAAATAACCTCCATGTTAAGGTGTAAGGGAGTATCTCATACCAGCATCTCATACCCTATATGCAAACAACGTCTAGCCAATGGGAGAAATAACTAGAGCTTTATTAGCTTCCATTTTACATTTTATGGCTTTCCTTCAGGTAATTGTGAGTGTGAAGAACATCTTGTTACTCATTTCTTTTTTAATTGGATTCCCTCTATTTTCTGTGACTGTTCCATTCTTCCCTCTCTACCTGGCTTTGTGAAAGCAACTAGGTGTTTTAAATCACAGTGCAATTTCTTGTAGCTCAGAAAAACTGAACCAAAGTGGTAACTTTTAATAGGTTCATTACATTATTTTTCAGCAGCCTAATGAAACCACAGTTTAATTAGGTTGGTGTGGTGCCAAAATAAATGTTTCATTCCTTGCTTGTTTTATTTACTCATGGAAAAGTAGGAGAAACTACACATAATAGGATTGGAAATGTTAAAGGCTAATCAGTTTGGCTGTACTTGTTGGTGAAAATGAGGATTATATGTGATGGTCAGTGCAGTTTGGCAGATGAGAAAGCTGTAAAACTAACAAACAAAAATAATAACTATAATTATGTTACTTACAGTAACCAAATTTGGGATTTCTCAGTTTGGATGGCAATGTTGAAAAGCACTCAGAAGGTAATCTAACGAGGTCAGAGTCCCCTAATGTATTTTGTATACCTGCATTGTGCCCACATAATACCATCAATCTCTCATTAAGCTGTAACAGGCATCTTGTAAGAAGGAATTGTAGTGCCTAGCCAAGGTGGAATTCTGAGAGAGATCGAAGCACACAAGCTGTATCTGGAATCCAGGGCCATAGAGACCCGAGGGCAGCAGGAAGCCACCTCATTCTGTGTTCCCTTTTCACATGCAGTATCCTCAGACAACCCCTAGTTACTCCCAGTCCTTCCACCCCAGGCCAGAAAGCAGGAATTGTCATTCGCCATGGCAGGGCCCATCTGGTACCCATCACGGAGGGATGGAGATGAAGCCAGATGGTTTTGCCAGCAGCTGCAAGCTGATCTCTTGTGTTGGGATGTAAATTCAACAAAAGATGAGGATGCTTGGTCATTGTGTTATAGCCATGTTGAAAATCAGTGACCATTTTGCCTTGCCTCGCTTAAAGTAAAGGGAAATTGAGAACACAGGCACTCACCCTGAGAGCAAGCAAGGCAGAGAGAACCCCTGAACCATCCTCATGCAAAGCAAAACATCTTCCCAAGGCAGAGCCAGCAAACTTCATAGCCTCAAGTGTAGTTTTTGTAAGCACTTCCCTCATAGACATCATCCTGCACATGTATGTGTTGTGTGTGTGCACGTGTGTAATAACACGAATATCTGTGGGCTCCCTTTAGCTATTTTAATTGCACAATTATATGAAGCATTAGCCTCAAAATGTTAAAAAGTTTGGCTTTCTTTCTTCCTGCGTTGGCTTTTACTTTACTCTGTTTTCCATTTTGATTCCAAGGTTGACTTGTACTCCCTGTCTCTTTCGAATAGAACCATAGATTCCCGTGTCACACTCAGAAGAAATGTTTCAGGCCCCATTTTTCATCGTGACATGTTTTGGAAGGCCCATGCCTCTGTGACTCAGAGCCCTGTTTAATTCCCTGCAGCGTGTGTGTGGGGGGCTGTCCTGCTCTGGCAGAGTGTTGGGTTGGAGCATTGGTTAGATCAAAGATGCGGGGCTTGTTCTGCGGAAGAATAATGCAGTCAACACTGCTGAATGCTCAGAATGACAAACATTTGCTCCATTGGTAAGGCAGTTTGCTGCAGTTCAAAGGAAGCACAAACACAGGCGACCCTCGCTGGTCATGACTGCAGCACTAATTTAGGTTTCTGTTCCTCTGATGTTCCGGCGATTTGAGTAGCAATCTGTGAATTAAAAGAATTCCAGGGAAATTCTTTAAAGCAAATTTACACAAGTCGTGCTATCGTGTGAGACAGTGGAGCTCACATACAGCTGTTTTCCCCCAAATGAAAATGTCTCCAGATAGCTTTACCCAATAGTGTTGCACTGTGAAAACAGTAGAAAGCATTTTTTCCACACAAGCAAAATTATACACTGTGATCTATAAAACGGGTGCTTTCTGTATTTAACAGTAAATATTTCACTTGAAATGGGTAACATTTGTTCATAAATCCATTGTCAAAAAGAGTGTCTGTGATGATTAATTCAGGCATTTAGAATCTCGATTGTGGAAGATGCTGTAAGCAGCTGTCTGTGTGTTCAGGCTACGCAGTATCAGGGAAACCCCAGTTCCCTTGGAGAGGTAAAAGTGAGAACCTGCTATTTCCTTTGACAGTTTGCCCTCCTGTCTCAGGCTATTCTGTATTATCTGCTGATGGTGGAGGAAATACTGCTTCCTAAAATAGCCATAGAATAAGGTGAAACTGATAACACAAGTTAATGCTTAGTGCCCTCTCTCCAGTGTCATGGGATGGTATCGTGTATTGCACAGGTGTGACTTTTATTTTGCTTTTTTCTTTTGCAGTACTGGGGATCGAACTTGGGCCCTTGTGCATCCAAGGTTGCCATGGTACCGCTTGAGCTAAATCCCCAGCCCCTGTGACTTTTATTTTTTAAATTCATCCTTTCAGTGAAAAGTGATGAGCACCTAACTTGAACTGGCTAAAGAAAAAGTATAAGTTCATGGGATGGAAACACTGTGGGGCAGGCCCAGGGTAAAGCTGAATCAAGATTCTCAGGTGGCATCGCTAGGAGGGCGTCCTTCTGTGCCACACACATCCCTTCGTGTTCATGGGCTGTCCCCTTGAGGTGGCAGTGTGAGTCATATACTATGCTCAAGAGCTTGAGTACAAGGAGAAACTGATTTTCAGTGGTTTAGGGTAGGTCCTTGCTAAGCTGCACTTAACCCACGTTTCCCAAGACAGTGAAAGGCACTGGTTGTTGGAGCCAAAGGGCTCATCAGAGTCTTTTTAAAAATTAATTTAAATTAATAAGGAAAAATGTATACATTCACCAAAGATCACATATTTAGAAAAAAATGATGTGGAATATCTAAATCAGCCTAATACATCCATGCATCACCTCATATTCATTTCAATTATTTTCTAGTGAATACACTTAACATGGGCTTGACTGATGGAACAAAATACCAGATGCTCACAAGTACAAGGAGAAAAGATTTATTTGGGGTTTATGATCAAAGGTTTCAGACCCTGCTCACTTGGCCTCTGTTGCTTCCAGGCCTGTGTAAAAGCAGAAGCACGATGGTGGAAGGATGGTGTGAAATTAGCATGCTCATTTCATGGCAGCTAAGAATTAGGGAGATGGTAAAAGCCCCAGAAAAGCTGCACTCTTGCAAGGCAGGCCCCTACTGTCCTGCTTCCTCCAACTCGTCCCTGCCTCCTAGCAGCACATTCAACTATGAACTCAATGGATTAATCCACTGATAAGCTTACCGCCCCCTACTTAGCTTCCAGCATCTTCACCGCTGAACAATTCTGCATTAGAGTCAAGCCCTTAATACATAAATCTTCAGGGGAATAGTTACTATTTAAACCATAACACAACACATTCTTATTTACTACAGCTTCCATGATGTATAATCGGTCTCTTTAACCTCTATCTGTCATCTAATGGAACACTTGAATCTTTTTACCAGCGTCTTCCCAATCGCCCTTCCCGGAGTCCTTGGTCATCACCTTCCTACTCTCTTTGCTTCTGGGGTTTGTGCTGCCTAGATTCCACACTGAAGGAGACAGTGGAGTACTGTCTTTCTGAGCCAGACATTCTTCAGGGATTCTTGTGAATAGGTTCTCATCAAAATACAAAGCAACAGAAATCTCCAGCTCAGGTTTTTAACCTAAGAAAAAGATGCAAATAATCTTTTGAGAAAAGAAATACTTGCAAATTCAGAGCTGTAGTAAAAGTAAAAAACAGTGAAGACACATACAGTGTTTACCAATTATTAATATTTTATATTTCCTTTATCTTTCTCACTGACCCCTCCCCCTCATTGCTTTGAAAATTACAGATAGCAACAGTGCCTCATGGCTAATGGTTGAAACATGCATATCTTAAAACCAAAGTTGTGTTGCTATACACTCATGATACAATTGTCTTTTTTTTTAAATCAAAGTACCATTAGTATTCTTTTATTCAATCTTTTCCCTTTTTTGCTACTTTTGATCTATAGTCACTGCAATAGTATTATTTTTTAATTGAATTCTTTATTGGTACAATTTATATACATCTCAAAATCACATATAACATTGGGAAATTTGTACCAGTATATGCCACAAGTTAATTCTCATTTTTACCCATATCCCTACCCACTCCCCCTCCTCCCCCCTTTATACATGCTCTTATATTTTCTTTCTGTATCATATTTATTCCTTCCCCTCATCACATTCCCACACCAAGTTTCCTATAGAAATATTCCACTCTATAAAAGCTGTCCTACTTTCTAGAACTCATTTGCATCTATAGGTGTTCATGCCAAAGAGAAGATCTGGGAATTGTCTATCTGTGATCTATTGATTTCACTTATTAGTATATCCTCCAGATGTCTCCATTTGCACCTAAATGAATCGATCTTGTCATTCTTTATGGCAGAGTAATATTCCATTTTGTAAAAAAAACACATCTTCTTTATCCACTCTCCAGTTGTTGGACATTTGGGTTGTTTCCAAGATTGAGCAATAGTATTATTTTTTAAATATTTTTAATATTGACATTCAAATATACTCCTAAAAATGTTGCAGGGTTTCAAAGCCCAGATTTATTAAAATTTTCCCCCATCATTAGAATCTACAACATTGGGTCTCAGGATGATCACACAGGAACTACTGACACCCCACAACAGCATCTTATTTATAGACACTCAAAGGAGTTTGTCATAGGATTGGGGGGGCAATGAAGCTGGTCCCTTGGTGAGTGACTGATCTCCCCAGCATGAACTAGTCTCGTAGCTAGGAAGTAAAATGTGTCTCTGTACATAGAGTTTCTCAAGATATCCTCCTCTTCATCAGCATCTCACTCTCTGGGCATCCTTATCTGAATTACTTTCTACACAAATCATAGTGAATAGTGCTTTTCTGATCCCATCATGCATCTGCATGTCAAAAGCAAACATCATCTGCACAGAACCATTGTGCCCACTTGGAATATCATTGCCAGTGGAGGAGACACAATGGGATGGTATTTAGAAGAATATGACGCAATTCTAATTACAACCACGTGTGTTATGAGAATACGTATCAGTGTTAGAAAGGTAGAAGCAGTGCCAGCTCATGCCCAAACATCTTAAAATTAAGTGAAAGGAAAGAGACAGCTGGAAAAACAACCAAGGAACAAAAGCAGTGAATGGTGCCACCATTTTTTCAGCCTTGAATATTTAGAATGCAGTGTAGAGAATTTTTATTTTGCCCTCACATGGGGTATTCAAACTCTCCTTGTTTAGAATCTCAAGAACTACTACTTTCTTTTGATTCTGGTTTGATTATCTTTCTATGATCCTCAGAAACTATACTTTTCTCCCTCTTTCAGACTAAGAAAGTCCTTTGCCAAATAGCTTCAACCACTGGACTTGCCCGTAGGTGCTATTCATCTCTCTTGTTTCTCCCCAACCCCTGGGGTTTTTCAATAGTGCTTCCTTTCAATCAAAAGCTAATTTTCTTTGTATGTGTAGGTGGTGTAGAATTCCACGCTTTTACACAGTAGCAGGCCCGTATTTGATGTACCTGGTTCAGAGACAATTGTCCTTTATGGCTTTCAGGAGTAAATTCAATGAAAGCCCCATGCGACTAGTTTGTAACTCATTTAGTGGAGAGTTCTACAGGATTATTTCACAAAGCAGTTCTCGGCTTAAGAAGCTAAATTGGTTTTATTGTGCCTGGCTGGAGGCCTCTTCTTCTTAGCATTCAGAAGATATTTACATGTGTGCCCTGAATCTTTCTAGAAAATGGAAAAGGGAGGGCCTCTTCAGGAGTACAATTCTTTAACTTTTTCTTAGCTGTCCTCTGAGTGTCTTAGGACAGAGGTAGCAGGCTGAGTGACAGTACTGTGTTTCATAATGCAGGGAAATGTGACATATTAGAGTGTGTATTTTCTTGGTAAAAACTGTACAATTCTAGTGGTTGGCTAATGACAAGGTAGATTTGGACTTATGTTAGTACAGTGGTTAAGACTAGAGACTTTGGAGTCAGACTGCTTGAGTCTTACGGACGGTTCTGCCACATACCACCTGTCTTTGCCTTAGACAGCTGCACCACTTTGAACTTGATTTCAACATTTGTAAAATATGCATGTGAATAACTTTTGGCTGGATAGGACGACACCACGTTACAATAACAACCCAAGCTCACCAGCTTAAAACAGCAAGTGTTGTCATCTACTGTGTGTTCAGGGGGCTAGCCTTTAACTCAGCCTGAAATGTGAGGAGATGCAGCTGTTTAAATTATTACTAGACACATAAGAGAGGAGAATGAGTGTTCCTGAGGTCCCAGTGTGGTATTAATGCTCAGTCAGAAAGGGATGCACATCAATTCTTCTCACGACTCATTGGTCAGTGTAGGTCATAGATTGCGGCCCAATTGCAGAGGGTCAGGAATTGCAATTTTACCAGGTGTCTAGAGGCCAAGAGCTTACAACATTCAGTGAGCCGTATTACTCACTGCCACAAATACTTAATGCTTTTTGATTGTATCAAGGTATAGTTGGTGAAATATATATATTAGGATACATTTATTGTACGATATACATTGCAAAATGGTCACCCCTATTATCTTAAGTAACATATTCACCACCTCACTTTGTTTCCTCTCATTTGTTCCTGTGTGTGTGTGTGTGTGTGTGTGTGTGCGCGCGCGCATGCGCACAGTGCAAACTCAGATCCCAGCTCTCTGAATGGTTCAAGTAGACTAACCAGTGTGATTCCCAGACCCTCTTCTGACATACATGTTCATTGGATGAGTGAGTGAAGGACTACCATTTTGCAAGTTTACCTTGTTCCTGGAAATCTAACCAGATTTCTACCTACATGCAGACAAAGCCCAAACACTTTTATGTCCACAGCTGGAAAAGGACACCAGCTTTGGACAGTCATGAAGTACCGTGATTACACAGTACTGAGATTTCTTTCTCTAGAAGCGTGCACACTGTGTATTAGGCAAGAAATGCATTGCCTACTGAAGGAACTTTGTGTTTGACTTTGTAGAGTCCCTTCTATAAAAAACTCTGGTGACCACGCTTGCTTGAGGCCTCAGTGAGGGGCAGAAAGAGACATTTTGGAATTGGAATTTTCCCTGTCACTTTTGTGCTGTTCTTAACTAATGTCTCTTTCCGTCATAGTCTAAGATGCTGTGACATTTGTGCAGGCTTCCTTTTCCTCCTCTCTCTGGTGACTCCTCTTTCTACTGCTCAGTTCCTGTCCTTAATTTGTATGATTGTATTTAATTTGAAAATCGCTCAGGGAGCAGGGCCTACATCTAAAATACAGAAGGTGATGCGTTCGAATATGTGGACAAAGCTCACTGTGTGAAGGAATATTAACAGATTATTTTGCATGCAAGCAATCCCTTTGAAAGAACTTGGAAAATTAGAAAGGCAAATGCCTCTACTCCATGAAACTAGATGTTTATATTTTTATATCTACTCCAACTGCAGACAGAGAGACTGACATTAATGTTTACTCAGTGCTTACTATGTGCTAGGTGGCTTAATTATCTTTTCATTTAATCATGCTACTATTAATCTGAAACTTAAGCGTTTCATAAAATTGAAGATTTGGAGAATTTAGTCTTTTGCCTTAAATATCAAGGTAGGAAGATTCAGTAAATTTGAATATTGCACGAATCTCTCCATATTACTTTCTATTCCATTCTTCCTACATTCCATTCTTTCTACAACCTTTCTTCTCCTCTGTTTTTTGTTGTTTTGTTTTGTTTTGTTTTGTTTTTTGTGCCTTGGGTTTTGTAAAGCTGATGAGGCAATCTAGGTTCTCAAACATGCTAAGAAAGCACTTTACCACTGAGCTGTGTCACCGTCCTTCCTCTGCAATATTTCAGTAGAAGAAAGCTGAAAAAGAAACAACCAGCTATAACGTGCCTGTGAGGTGCTGGGCAATGAACTGGACATTGGGTATATATTCATTATGATCACCCCTGATGAATATTATCACTTTTGACTTAGGTATGGGGAAACTGAGGCTCTGCTACTAAGTGATGGGATTTGTATATCTGTTTCTCACACTAAGATTTCTCTGTGTGTTCACCTGTGCATGTGGGTACCTACCTGTGCACATATGCAGAGAGCTTATAGGCGAATGGAATAGGGCTGTGGTCTTATCGTCTGGGTGACACATTTTCCCTGGAAGGTAAAGCTTTGCGATTTCAGTTCCTCACACTAAGGGAACTACAGCTTAATTTTATTCCACATGGGCTTCATGAGTAGGTGACTATGGACAGACAATATGGATCAGCCTTTCCTTGTGTTTTTATTTCTGCCTCCTCTCCATGGGGTCCTCCATGCATCCCCTAGGATGGTTGTTAAAGATGAAGTGTGAGGTCCCCAGGAGTTATTCTGGTGTAACCAGGCACTGAAAGAAAGGCTTAGAATACCACAGAGTCATAGAACAAGGAAAGGATCAACTTTTCATTTTTCTTAAGAGCTTCCTGATTACCTAAGTGGACACTTGCAGTTCAGTGACCACTTAGGTTTTATGAGATCCGCCAGTCTTCTTGGCCCTGAAGGGAAAGATGAGCCCCAGGCTCACAGTGGGATCCCATTAGAATCCCAGAACACGGCTTTGCTGGGTTGGGTTTATTTGTGTATATGACTTCTGTTGTTGATAGCATTCCTGATTTTCCATTTAGGACAACAGTGCTTCTTCCCCTTTTAATATATTTTAAAGTCTGTTTATTTGAGTAAAAATGGAATCATTGGAGAGAAATATTTTCACCCATTTTCCCTTATTTTATGAAGGTTTGTCATTCAATAGCTGTGGGTCCTTGAGGGAGAGCCACTGGACAGTGAAAGGCAGTATGTCAGACTCTAAATAAGGACAGCAGATGTGACGATCATGAAGGTGACTATAGGTGAGGGGAACTTACAAAAGAGTCTAAGGTGTTTGCCTCCCATTGCCTGGTTACTGGCAGGAATCCCTGAGTCCGCCTTGCTCATTGCTGCTGTTTAATTGGGTCTTTAGGGTCAGTTGGACACACAGGTGACCCTGACCTTCCTGTTTCCAAGCTGACAGCTTGGATTGAGTTTTCATCATCTGGGCAACATGATGTTGTTTGAGGACGTTTGAGTCCTTCTGCATCCATGAACCTCATTCTCCTCAAGTTGAAGTGAAGAAATGATCTGTAGGAGTGACCAGCGTCTTGTGCATAATATGTGGAGGAAATTCCTCTATTTTATTCCCTTACCCTCCCCCACCTTCCCTGCTCCTTCTGTCTCTTGGTCTTCTCACTTGCCAAAGCTCTATCTTTTTTTTTTCTTTTGTTCCATTCAATTTTTTCATTCCCTTGTCCACCCCTCCTTCAAAGTCTTGTTCCTCTTCCCATTTAAATATAATATCTCCCAATGTCCTATTATCTAGTTTTTACTCAGTGCAAAAGGGCGCATTGGAGTCTGTGGCAACCTGGACAGTGAGTGCTTCAGGGGAGAAGCTTCTCCTCTAGGGATTGTTAACTTGTCCAGTTGTAAAGATAAAAGACACACAGACCAGATCTTCTGATTTTCCCAGAAAAGCAAAATACCTTAGTCTCTAATGTGAAAGCTCCCATTCTCTAATTATTGGCAACATGTTCATTATGGAAAGCCCTTGGAGTCTACAAAGCATGCATGTTTGGACTGTGGAACCCACACCCCAGAGGCCCCCATGCAAATCTTTGTACTTTAGAAAAATTTCAGTTAAAGTTGACTTATTTTGTGGGATTCCAGTACCACAAAATTTACCTGTGTGAAGTGGACAGCCCAGTAATATATGCAGAGTTGGACAACACTCAACACACTTTAAATGTAGCATATGTTCATCATTCCGGAAAGACACCCTTCTCCCCATTAGTACTCCTTCTGCCCCCTACTGCACCCCAATCCCTGGCTTGACACGACCATCACCCTGCTTTCTGTGTCCATGGATTTGCCTGTTCTGGATACATCATTGCAGCAGAATCACGTAACATCTGCCTTTTTGTGCAATCTCTTTCACTTACTGGTTTAGGGCGCATCCATGTTGCCCTGGAGGTGAGAATTTCATTCATTTTTGACTTGTCCAGAAGTGTTGAGTACTTGCAAATGAAGGTGGAGCTTCAAAGTAGAAGGCTGAGTTGCAAAGGAGACTTCACTTTCAGTAAAACTGTTCAAATGTTTTTATATATAGATGTGACTCAGGTAATCATAATAGTCTTTTGAGTTGTATATCTGAACTGGCCTCTGATCAAAGACCTTAATGCCTGAATAGAGAGCTGGGGTTCCATGTCTTACAGGTGCAGTGAACCATGAGTCAAACATATTCAATAAAATTATGACTGTATTAAATATTTGCAGATGCTTTCCTTTGTATTATTTTGTAAGCATTGTATAACAACTACTTATGTGACCTCTCTATTACTCTGGAAATTATAAGTATTCTATATGCTTTCATTATATTTTTGTAGTTCTGGAGATTGAAACCAAGGCCTTCTCCCTGACCTAGATCACTAGCCCTTTTTATTTATTTTTTTGAGACAAGATTTTGCTAAGTTGCCCAGGCTAGGCCCAACCTTGCAGTCCTTCTGCATCAGTCTCCCAGAGTACCTAGAGACATTTTAAATTGCACAGGATGTGTATAGGTCATAGATTGCAACTGATTCAGTCCAATTCCAATTGCCATTCTGAGAATATATTTCACAGAATTGGAGAAAATGATCCATAAATTTGTTTGGAACCAGAACAGACTGAAAATAGCAAAAGCAAATCTTGGGAACAAATATGGCAGGAAACATCACAATCCCCAACTTGAAACTTTACTGTAAAGACACTGTGTGAAAAAACAATATGGTACTGGCAAAGAAACATACCTGGGGATCAATGGAATAGACTAGAAAATGCAGAAACAACTCCAGACATACTAAGCCACTTAATCTTTGACAAAGGGGCCAAACATCCTCATTGGAGGAAAGATAGCCTCTTTAATATATGATGCTGAAAAACTGGGTTTCAACCTGCCAAAGATTAAAACTAGACCTACATCATTTACCACACACTAAACTGAAATTTAAGTGGATTAAAATTCTAATTATTAGCACAGAAAAACTAAATCTGCTGGATTAGGTTAAATAGAACTCTTAGAGACATTGGCATAGGGAAAAACTTTATGGACCAAATCTCAGTAGCATGGGAACTAGCAGAAAGAATCAACAACTGGGAACTCATCTTCTTAAAAACTGCTGCAGAGCAAGAGAAACCATCAAAACAGTGAAAAGACAACCTACAATATGGGAAGAAAAATTTACCAGCTGTTGTTCAAAGGGCTACTATCTAGAATATACCAAAAAAAACCCACTTTGAACAAAAGACCCACTCAAATTTAAAGACCCAATTCAAAAGTGGGCATCTAAATGAACAAGCATTTTTCTTCAAATGAAGAAGTAGACACAGCAAATGAAGATATGAAAAAATGTTCAACATCGCAGGTTATTTGAGAGATGCAGATGACAACGATGCTGAGATTACATTTCACTCCACAAGGAACAGGTGGTATCATGAAATCAACCAACAAATGCTGGCTGGGCTGCGGGGAGAAAGGAACACTTCTCCCTTGTTGGTAGGAATGTAGACTGGTGCAACCACAGTGAAAATCAGTGTGTAGATTCCTCAAAAAACTAGAAATAGAGGGTTCTATTTGACTTTGATATTACTCTTCATTCAAGAATTAAAAGCAACATACCACAGTGCCATATGCTCACCCATGTTTAGAGCAGCACAGTTTGTAATAGCTAAATGCTGCAAACAGCTCAAATGCCCATCAGTTGGAGACATGTTTTTTTTTTAATAAAGTGGAGTGTTAGTCATAAAGGATGATAAATTAGAAACGTAGCTAAATGGATGCACACTGAGGCTATACTTACAAGTGAAATAAATAGGGCACACATGTGTAAATACCATATCATTTCTCTAGTGTGAGAAACTTAAACTGTAAATGAAAAATGTACGATAGGTATTGTGAAATAGCAAGAAAGTCTTCAAAGGAGAGACTTTGTTTGGGAGGGGAAAACAAGGAAAAGAAAACTTTGAAGGTAAAAAGGACAAAATAGAAACAAAGCTTATGTATATGCGGGGTCAGAGGGGCTAACAGGAGGGCAGGGGAATGGGAAAAAATAAGAGTGGAGATATATCATGTATGGGTACAAATTCTCAATGATGAATGTGATCATAATGTATGCTTTAAATGTACCAATAAAGTAAGTTTTAAAATTTTCAAAAAGTATATTGGATTTGAGCATTTGCAGATTTTGCTATTTGTGAGAGATCTTGGCATCATTTCCATACAGATACCAAGAGACAACTGAAAATTGTATGTATACACACACACACACACACACACACATATTTTCTAATAGAAAAAATCTCTAGTTGAGAATCAATATAGTGATATAGACACAGGTGTAAATATATACACCTATAATATTTTCATGCTTGTATACATAGACTTTACATTAAGCTTGCACAGTATCTACTAGTGCAATTTTCTGAAAGAGCCTGCAAGAGAAGAACTTACTGGAAACCTTTTTTTTTTTTCAACTTGGTAAAAATCTGATTTTCTTATCCCTTCCAGTGGCTGTTTGTCACCATAACTACCACTGAGATTACTTTGTTCTTTTCTTTTTCTGAAGATGTTACAAAAAGAATTTGCATCTCTTACATAAAATGTAACCTAGAAACTTTTATGAATTATTGAGAAAGATTCTCTAATCTTTGTGAAGACACCAACCTTTCAAGGATAGCTAGGGAGGAGGTTTTGTACATATTCACCAGGAGTATTTGTATTCAAGTGTGTCAGTTGTACCCCAAAAGCTATTACAGCCCCTCTTTTCACTTCCTGGCCTCCGTTATTCAAGGGGAAAAGACAGATCTTTGTTCCTTTGAATTCCTTTAATCAAGGCATCTAGTTCTGGCTGGTGTGATGTGAGGAATTTAGCTTTTCTCCCAGATTAAGATAATCTGTTTAAAGGCCAGCCTCATGGTACTGAACACCACTAGCATCTTGCCTTTGGATCTGATATTGAATCCTGGAGTTGCCCTGGCCTGGTTGTGAAGGCTTTATACATAGATTCATTTCATACATGCAGTATATACATGCACAAATATACAGGTACTGGGGATTGAACTCATCATATTTATAGCAACATACATCCCAAGCTCCTTTTTATTTTAAGATAAAGTCTTGCTAAATTGCTGACCTGCCTTGGTCTGGCTCAAAATTACAGTCCTCCTGCCTCAGCCTCCCAGAAAGCTGGAGTTATAGGAGTGTATGACACCACCCATGGTCTATTCTCTACCTTGAATTTTTATTCACTCAATTATATGGTAAGCCATTATTTTCAGGCAATAAAGTTCACATTATTTTCAGTAACTTCCTGTTATTTTACATTATTGTGTGGACATGATTGATTTTCATTGCTGAGCACTATCTGACTGATATTCCTCCCATCTCCAAGCAATCATTCCTTAGAAAATAAAGAGAAGGTCAGGCAGGTATATACAGTTGTGATTGCATTTTTCCTGTTGCTTTGCAAAATTTTATAAAAAGCAAAGCCCCATGTACTGAACTTTTTATAGATTTACAGGGGTCATTTGAGGTTAAATTTGGGAAAACAAAACTCAGCTATACTAATGGCATCTTCTTTTATGGATAGAATTTAGGTCTCTTTTACCTTTAAGCTAATGAAGATCTACCCCCCAAGTATTTTTTAATCTAAAATAATTACTTGCTTACGAGTTGAAGTATGCTAGGAACACACCATCCATCTTGGGGTCCTTTGTGAAGCTCAAGATAACAAGAAACCTTCAAAACATACTTTAATGCTGTGTCTAACAGCTGAGATAGTACCTGTAAGCCTGGTGGTTAGAAAACTCAGTTCTCAACTCAGGAGCAAAGGTCTGCCTTTTATTAGCTTCTGGAACTCTGTTACTGCTTGCATCTCTATGTCCTCCAAAGCCTCAGGCAGTCATTGGTGGGGCTTTTTCAGCAATGGCTGGATGTAGAGTGTGTGATTCAGGGACTGATTCATGGTGCAGTGTTGGGCTTGATTCATGCTGCAATGTTGGTCTCAAGGGCCCTAGGATTAAAGGTGTGAGTGCTATCCACCTTAAGTAGCCTGGATAAGATAAAAGGAGCAGAAAGACACTGTTAAGGTCCCTTGTTGCTTTGCTACCTTCCACTTGTCTGTTGTGTTATCCTGCCTTGGAGGCAACTGATTATGGTCTGAAACATCTACAGACTGTGAGCTAAATAAATAAACCATTCACCCTTTAACTTTGGGAGTCGGGTACTTAGTCTCAGGAACCAGAGCAAAGTAACTAAAACAAGTGTATAAGGCTATGCGTACTTCCCATTTTCCATGGTGTTAAGTAATCGTGCCAGTTTTGCAGAATGCATCGTTGGGCCATCTTGAGCAGGTGTTCCGTGGTTGAAACATAAAGTCTCCCCCGCTCACATATTGACAGCTCAATCCCTAAGGTGGCATTGTGCAGAGCTGGACCCCAGAGATGTGACTGGGTCGTGAGAGCATTGACCCCTACAACAGAGTCAGTTCATAGCTGAACTGTGATAGCAGGGGGAACCTGGGTGGCGCAAGTAAATCGGGGGAGTATAATCTGAGACATATGTTTTGACACTGGGCCCTTCTTCATGCTCTGCTTCTCTCCAGCCTCCTTTGCTTCCTGGCTGCCAGGAATTAAACAGTTTTCCTCCACCATGACCTTCTGCCTTCTCTTTCTGTCTTGGAAGCAGCTGACTGCAGACTGAAGTCTTTGAAACCCCGATGCAAAATAAACTTTTTCTCTTCTACGTTATTTATGTCAGGCATTTTGTCACAGCTAAGGAAAGGCAGCTAATACAAGAATTATACTCACTGTATCTCCTAGCTCTGTATTTTTATATAACAGCCAACAAAGGTGCTTAGTTTCTGGGGCCGTGAACACGAATTGCATTATTACTTGTAAGGCAAGTAGAATAGTCCCACATGTAATAGTCTGTCACAAAGAATATTTGTTCTAAAGGGTCAGTTTGTGACTTTAACTGAAAATGATGTAAGCAAAGTGTCAAACACAGTCCATGGCACAGAGCACGTGCACGCTGGTTGTTACTGTTTCCTTATCTTCCCCTACAGCCAGAGTCACCACAGGGGCCGTCTGGGTGTCACTGTTGGGAGCTGGAATGAGCCAAGGCAGGGATAGGGGGTCCGTTCCCTGACTCTCTGCGCTTGCTTTCTGTCTCCTCTTATGTGATCCATCACCCAAGTTTATGGGACATGGCCTCAGATTATTGTGTGTCCTCACAGAGGCAGATGTTTCCTCACACAGACGATGGTGCTAATGAACAGACATCCATCAGAGAGCATCAGAGCTTTTGTTCCTTCCTCCCTACCTGAGCTTCCCTGGCCCCGCACCCCTCCCTGCCAGCAGCTGTCTCCCGCCGAGCCACTGTCAGGAGGCTACTCTGCTGCGCAGTCTGTCACACGTGCCGCTACAATCATGTCTTATTATAGCTTTCAAAAGATGCCCTCTCATTCCGCACACTCGTGTTTATAGAGGACTTCTGGCATTCTGAAAAGAAACAGATAGCAGAGTCTCCAAACCCTTTATTTGCTTCAGCTGATAACTGCTCTGGCCAGAGATGAACGCTGTGGTGATTACAAGATGTAATTTACTACAAAAGACAGTTAATATTACTTACAAACCTGTCATCAGTTCTGGAGAAATCAGAGCCGAAAGAACCAAGGGGACAAATCTGAATCCACCTAAATATCTTGGTCTGATAGAATTACAAGTTTATAGATTTACCATTTAGGAAACAGCCCCGTTATGAAACATTTGTCCTCGAGGACAGATAATATAAGTAACAAGCAAGATTATATCCTTTATGTGGATCAAGGACACAGGCAATGTAAGAAAGAGAGAGAGAGAGAGAGAGAGAGAGAGAGAGAGAGAGAGAAAATACCATAAGAGAAACTTAAATGCTATGCTTGTGAATTATACCTGGGGATATTAACGGGGGAATTAGATCTATGAAAAAAATCTCTAATATGACTAAACAAAGTCCCTCAGGTAATACTCTGAATCAGAAAAATGTGAGAAAATACTGCCTCTTAAATGTGATTATAGTCAGAGCTGTAGTTATACCCTGAGAAAGGGCATTGAAGGTAGAGGAATGAAAGAAAAAAAAATGTTTCAAAACTTTTGTGTCAGACCAGAAATTATAGAGTAGCAACAGCTTAGGGATTTAAATAACCCCTTTAGCACAATTCTAAAGGCTTTGTGCTTTAAATTGAAGAATAGAAAGGAATTAGATACCCAATTTAGGACTTTTTTTTTTTGAAGATCGTGAAATGGAAGAGTTCGTTCTGCTGAATGAGTAATTGAACGAATATATGATTGGATCTTTCGGTATAATTTGAAAGATATAGCTCAGGCCATGGTTAAGCTTCTTATGGCTACCCCTTCTGATGAACTTTCAGTAGAGTTTACTGTTCACATGGTCATTATTTAATGGAGACTAAAGCGAGATCTTGTTTCCTTTGCAGGTATCATAGACAGACCCTAGGAGAATCATACATACATTGTTTCGCCATCTACCTCTCATCTTATGGGAATCCTAAGAGAGCTCCGTATACACAGGGAGCAAGCCAGGTTAGGAATACCAGTAGCACTCTACTGATATCTCTGTGCTTTCCCACCCATCAGCTCTAGTTAAAGGCCCTAAAGAGCTGTTTTCTTTTTCCTCTCTTGACCCCAATCCTCTGGACAAGGTCACTCAAGATCATTCAGATTTAAAGCAGAGAGAAAAGGTCAGACTTGTAATGGAAGTTCTGTGTTAACTGAGCACCTCAGATATATTTGTTAAGGACTAAAATAAGGAGAAAAGATAACACTGGGTTTGATATCAGCAGAGGGGACATTGTTCTAGCTACCAGTGCTGACCCATGAAACTGAAAAGAAGGTTAAAGGAAGAGGGTAGAATCCAAATGTGTCTCTTAAGGCAGAGTGCCCCCACCTATCACTGTCTCACACCCTTGAGATGGGCAACTGTCCTCTGCAAAGTGGGCGGGGAATTCCAGGGGTGAAATGGAAAGAACCATGGTTGGCACTGGAGAAGAGATAGACCCTTCTGGTCTCCTTTCCTTCCATTATTTATTTCCCAAGGTGTTTATTGGCCGTAGATGTGTTTTCTTCGGAGACATGTTTACTCACATTGTTTGTCAACTTCTTAATTGGGTTTGTTGCTGCCCTTTGCATTTTAGAAAGTCTTTGTACACTCTAGATTTTACACTCTATGGGAGACTGTGCATGGTTTGCTTGTTCTTCCTCCCTTTCAGTGAGTTTCCTTCCCACTGTGTTGATAGTGTGTCCTTGGAATCAACATTTTAACTTTGATGAAATCCAGTTTATCTATTTTTCACTTGGTATCACGTGTCTGCTTGTCCTCAGCTGAAAATAAGAACAACAGTAGAATTCTTCTTTGTCTGAGGAAGAAGGAGCCACCCTAGAAGGGAAGCAGCTTGTCCCTGTGATGGGGACCTGTGCTCAGTACTATTCAGTGCTCAGTACTGTTCTGCAGCCAGCAAGCGAGTGGGTCAGTGGTGCTGAACCCCAGCTACTGACCCTGAGACCTTGTGATGTTCTTATAGAAGAGCCACTCACAGGACATAACCTAACGTGATGCTGGTGGCCAGGCAGGATCCTGAGAAAGCCTTTGCTCTTCCTACTTCTATCTGGCTCATCTCCAAGGTGGTCAAGTACTTAGTGGTGTGTGGACAGCTCGTAGGTACATCCATAAACCAGGTCCGGGCTTGAGGATGACTGGTAATGCAGTTTTCCTGTTCTGCTCAACACTTCCTGCCTTTGTGGGTTCCTGTTCTCAATGAGCATTTAGGAAAACTTAGAATTTAAGGACAAAACACAACTGAAGCCCACCGGTGTCCTGTGCAGTTAGAGTCTCTAAGGCCTGGCGTAGTGAAGCCTCCTGTCTAAATTCCTATGATGACGGAGCCCTGAGAGCAGAGTGTGGTGCTGGAGATGCTCACTCAGGCTGCTCTTCCTGCCCCTTCTCCCATCACCGACACCTCCACAAAGAAGAAGACGTCATGCTTTCATGAATTTCACTAAGTGTTTACTTACTATGAAAATGCATTATCCATATAAGGATCCAAAAAATATAACCCTAGAGTTGGAAATGAAAATGAATCATTGTTACTGTGGGCTCATTTGAATCATTTATTCCACACCCCAAAATGTGCCCACAGCCACTTTTGCATCACAGTATTCCTTGGAGAGGAGGGGCACAAAGCTCAGGTGTCTCGGGGCCGTTGTGGCAGAACAGAGGAGGTTGTAGGAGAAAGTGGCTACATACAAGCAAAGCATAGACTAATTTAAGAAAGCCTGGAAATCAGATGCTTGCATGAAACAGTTCAATTTTCAAAAAAAATCACATGTTGAAATGAATTTATTAAAAGGGAAAAAGGAAGACCATTTCCTGTTACATAGAACAAAAATGTACTTTTGAGTTGAGTACAAACTATTGACTTAAGATCCTGGCTTTCACAATTCGATCACAATATTAGAATCATCTAGAGGCCTTTAAAAAATGCTGCCACTGGGCTGGAGATGTAGCACCGAGAAAGAACACTCGTGTAATCTGGGTGAGGCCCTGGGTTCCGTCCCCAGTGCTGCAAAATAAAATAGGGTAACTAGTGCTTTTTCAGACCAGATGTGCCTGCACCTCTTGGGGCCTCGGGTGATGGTAACACACCCATGTTAGGAACGGGGTAGTGGTGCCAATGGGAATACCACTCCGCCCCTTTCCTATCAAGGAGGGCATCCGGCCTGTGAGTGCAGGGCACAGACATGGGCCTAAGTTTAGGGGTGGCATCTGGGTAGTTCGCTATGCTTCTTCTTCCTTGTTCTGCTCTTTGTGTATTTGATAGGCACAGACAGATGTCCTACAAACTGCATTCCCGTCAAACTTGGATCCCTAGTTTTGTGATTTATTGCATCTCCAGGGTAAGTAGCCTCTTAGTGAAATGTCTGGATTTTCTCAGCTATGAGCACCTTTTTCTCTTCCAACATTGTATTTCTCCATCCCCATGCAGTCCTCTCACCCTTCGTGCTTTTGATTCTCTGATGAGTTCCCTGCAGGCTTGTCCTGGGAACCCCTCGAGCTTTTCCAGCTGCTGTGCACAGCTCCACCTGCTTGTGCCTCCCCCTTTCTATTCACATGCTCACTTCACATATACTCAAGCTTTTGGGATTCAGTATGATAAACCCAGCAGTATCTGTGCAGAATCTGCACAGGGCAGGGTATAGACAGTATCTTCCAAATAATCTTGAACGTCGCTTCATTTCCATGGTGTTATTGTTGACTTTGTCACATTTGATGATATCACGGATAAGAAAGAATCCATACCGCTAAGTGCCACAAAGGACTATGAAGTAGAGGTTAAATGGTATGCATGCTGCAGTTGCTAAAAATATTTTTAGGAAATAAACAAATAGGAAATGGCAAGTTAAGCAAATGTAGAAATGGTCCAATTGCTGTTGAATGTGGGTAATGGGTATACAGGGCTTATTATAAAACATCTTGTACTTTTGTGTTTGTCTAAGCATTTTATTATATACACATATGTATAATTATAATTATTTCTTTCTTACCAATTATTCCATGAAAGACTGAATGGCTCTAAAGAATAAATATGTAGTTTATAATAAAATCAACCTATACCATTAGGAAAAAATAGGGAAAATACCATGCATAATTTCACCTTCTGCACATAATGTTAGCTTTTGTAGATCGCCTTCTGGCAGTTTTTTCATTGCTGTACATGGGGTTCAGATTTCTGCTTTATTTATTTATGATGTTATCAAGCACAGACTGTGGGCTGGTCTTGCTTTCTGGTTAAAAACAGCTTTTGGACTGCTTTGCATTTACAGTGTTCAGTAAGCTCTGAAGAGAGAAATCACAAGTGATGGCATTTTGCCCAAATGGAACCATCCAGTGCAGCTTTGTTTTCCAGTGAGTCTCTTGTCCCCGCTCATGTTGGTACTCTGACACCGTGTCAGGACCTCAGCAAAAAGGGCGGAGACCTAGGAACTGTCTCCTGTTTTGTGCATGGCCAGGTACTGTGAGCCAGGTAGCTGTTGTCTCTGTCTTAATGGAGCTGGCATTCAGACTGCCGTTTCATTATGAAACAATAAACAGGAAGCCATCCTCTGGCATATGCTGTTCCAATGCTAAATGTGTTTCTACTGACTTGAGATTCCAAGTTAACGGGAAAGAAAGAGAGGCAGACATTTAAATAAGGAAACAGAAACTGAGACAGAAATTACATGACGGCCTGTTCCAAATATTCCTTCCATGTTGATGTCTCAGAAAGCCATCTCTTCCAGAATTCCTGCATCCAGGCAGTATTTTATCCCAATCAGTAGGAGACTCCAGGTCTCCAAAGTTGCCCTGTATTTTCCAGTGTCCCCAAAGCACTCCCTTCCCATCCTAGTGAATAGCAATCCCTAAGAGTGACTCAGGACTCTGGAATTTTAATAAGTTCCTTGACAAACCCGGCCATCTGGCTACTGGCACGGGGCAATTACATTCTTGAATGGGCTCTGAATCTTCCAGGCTCAGGTTATGAAGATCAAAAGAGAATAACTATCTGAACTTTTATATCCAGGTCTTTTAAATCAAGCATGAGAATATAAGGTTTCATTAATGTGGCTGTTACGACGATCAGACAACTAGTCATTGTAAGCAATTAGGAATCTCTCTGGTTCTGTCTCTGTCTCTGCTTCTGTTTCTATCTTTTCCCCCTGTATCTGTATAGCTCTCTGTTACTCTCTATATTTTGTGTCTGCCTATATATGTGTTGTGTGTTCAAATAAGACAGAAATAATTATTTCAGCATTTTGTGCTTTCCTTATGCAGTGTATGGTTCCAAAATTCACTGGCAGCAGCAAAGACCAAAAATAATCATGTTTCACTTGCTAATGAGTGATCAGAGAAGGGGGAGCATGTACTTAAGATATCTTATGTCCTCAGTTAGCTTTTTAAGTTACCTTTGTCTGCAGATATCCTTGTTTCTGGAGTTGGCAGCCTCCTGAAATAGAAGGAATGGAGACCCAAAGAGAAAAATAAGCTTGACCTGAAATGTTCCTTCTGCCCCTTACTGCTTAAACTGTGGGAGTGATGTGTCTTCAACAATGTTTCTTACATTTTGTGCTGAAAAGTCGTATTCACCATCCAGAATTTGGGAAGTGTTTAATGAGAAAATGTGTAAAAGTGCCCAAAACAAGTGTGCCAATGTAATATCATTTCATCGATTATTCTTCAGTTTCTGAACTTGCCATGTCTAATTTGAGTTTGCATTTTGAGAATAATCACTTTTTCTCAATTTGTTTTAGGGCAGCATTGATTCTTGTAGAAGTAATAGTCAACATACACATTGAGGAGTGCAGTCCAAAGTGAAGTGACATAATGCTCTGGGAAGGTGCTATGTTTTGAAACCAGAAAGACTGGCACAAATTCTGCTCGGTGCTTTCTGGGATTTGCTTGTTTGAAAGCATTAGTTTTCCCATCTGGAAAAATGGGTGTACCCATTCTCACCTGTATTTGTTTTCTATTGCTACTTTCACAAGTTACCACATTTGTAGCAGCTTAAAACAGCAGAACTATATCGGTTCACAGTTCAGGGGATTAGGAGCTTGCAGTGTTTCTCACTTAAAAAGAAATCATGGTGCCAGAGGGTTGTGTCCGTCAATCTGGTTTCCAGTGGAGAACACGTTTTCTTGTGGTTTCCAGATCCCAGATGCCATCCACGTGGCATGGCTCATGGGCCCTGCACCATCAAGCTGCTGTAACGGTGGGGTAGGGAGCCCTCTTCCGTCACATCACCGCAACCCAAAGCCTTCCTTTCCCTCTACCCTCTTTGGAGACTCTCATGACTGGTGAGCCCACTTTGATAATGTGGATTGAGTTCTCTACTGAAGGTCAACTGTTTGGCCATCTTGATTCCATGGGCAACCTCAGCATCCCAGCATGGACTTGCACATCTGTGTGAGGTCTTGATCCTCCTGCTGTGGGCGCCACGCAGACTTGGGTCAGGTCGCGTGAGACACTGTGAGCACAGTGGCTGGTCCCTGTTGTAACAGGTGCTGGGGATGGAGGTGCTGCTAACAAAGATGCTTTTAGAAAATAAAAGGATTTCTTCCTTTAAAATTGTTGATTATCACTTTCTGAGATTAGCTGCTTTTTGTGTATTTCCCACAGTTAGTTTCCCTGGTGTGAAGACTCACTCATTATAACACAGTGAAACATCAAAGAGTTTGTATCATTTGGGCAGAAATGGCCACAGACAAAGGAGAATGCAGGAAGAAGAGGGTCTTGGACCTTCATGAACTTCGTATTGTTCTCAAAGCCTGAAGCCCCCTCCCCATCCCCCATTAGAAGAAACTGTTCTTATGAGACTGTTTCAGTATTTTCATTTCCAATATTTGTTTTTAAATACTGTTAAAATTTTATTTATAAAGACCTCAAATGTTTAAAAAGACCTTTAAAGGACCAGAGATTTACCTCAGTGGTTCCAGTGCCTGCCTCGCAAGGTCCTGAGTTTGATCCCGGTAACCACATACAGTGCTGGGCGTGGTGACTCACACCTATAATCCTAGTACTCAGGAGGCAGAGGCAGGAGGATTGTTGAGTTGGAGGCTTGCCTGGGCTACACAGTTAGCTCAGGGCCAGACTGAACTACAAAGCCAGACCCTGTCTCAAGATTAAAAAAAAAAAAAAAAAAAAAAAAAAAAAAAAAAAAAAAAAAAAAAAAAAAAAAAAAAAAAAAAAAAAAAAAAAAAAAAAAAAAAAAAAAAAAAAAAAAAAAAAAAAAAAAAAAAAAAAAAGGACTCTTAAAGACTATTTAAAGATAGTTTGTTATCAGTTAGGTGTACGAATATTAAGTAACAGTATAACAAAAAAAGCCTGGTACCATCATTCAGAATGATCAGTGGGAAATATTCACATGACTAGCAAAACTGTGACATATAATTTTATGCGTTAAATTTAATGAGTTTCCTGTATGTGAGGAAACATCAGAATATCCAGTTGTTGAGCAGTAGTCAGAGCATTTCTCCTCTTCCCAAACAATCTCAATCAAACCATCCACAGAACATACATCACTTTTCATACTGCCAACTATGAGGAATAGGAAAACTATACCAAGGACCCACACTCTAGAATGATGGCTAAACTGTTTTTGTTTTTTTTAGACAGAGTCTTGCTTTGTAGTTCAGACTGGTCCTGAGCTCACTGTGCAGCCCAGGCAAGCCTCCAACTCAGCAATCCTCTTGCTTCTGCCTCCCGAGTGCTGGATGACAGGTTTAAACCACCAAGCCCAACATTTGTGGTATGTGGTACTGATTGCCAGTGGGTATGAGTCACCACACCTGGTATTATTGTATGTGGTTACTGGGATCGAACTAGGGACCCAGCACTTGTGAGGCAGGCTCAGGAACCTCTGAGCTAAATCTCCGGCCCTAAACTGTTCTTTCAAAAGTAGAAAAATATTGATGGTAAAAAAAAAAAAAAGGAAATAAAGCTTTTGTATATAGGGGCGGGGTTGGTTGGGTGGGTAGGGGAAGGGGAAAAATGAGAATTAAGTTGTGTCATATACTGGTATAATTTCTCAATGTGGAGTGTATTTGGGATGTGTAGATATAATGTACCAATAACATGTACCAATTAAAAAGCAAAAAAAATAGGTTATTCCATCCACTTGTTCCATTTGCAGTGTACCATATTAAATCATAAATGATTATACAGGCAAGAAACTAATGTATGATCTTCATGTGTGTGCATTGCCTTGGCTTTCTCCTTCCTTCCAGCCTACCTACGCTTCATACCAAAGGATAACACAGTGCGTGTGTTAGTGTAGAGATAGAGTTTCACTATTAAGTCTGAAAAATGTGGAGTGGTGCTGCAGGGGACCTTTTTAGCCTTTGGAACCTGTAACGTGCCTGTCTTTTGCCCCTTTGAGGAAGGTATGGAAGCTATTTACCAACTGGCTCTGGTACATCACAACATAACATTTCTTTGCATGACTGAAGTCCCTGTAGAGAGAGAAGCCCCCTGATCATGTTTTGTTATTTTGAGAAATTGCCTAAGGGTGCTCCAAGCTCACTCTTCCTTCCCTTGCTCGGCAGGGTGCAGAAGAAGAAGCTGGCTGGATTTCACTGTCTGTGACTTGTGGTGTGTTCAGCCAATGGAAGGCATTGGCAGACTTGTGTTAAGAGAAAGGCTTCATTCCCCTCCCCCTGCTTCCTGAGGCAGCTCCAGGACCTGTCCACCCTTGGGCAGTGTCTCTGCCACACAAGCAACTCTGGTTTCTGGTTCTCAACGATGCAGCCTTCCCTTGCTGGGTTCAAGGGTATTTGAAGGACAGCTTCTATACGTGTTGTGTGGAGGTCTACCCTTGCCTCTCCTTTCTGATTCTCAAATCTTTCTAGCTCTTTTTGCTTAAAAAAAAAAAAATCCCTGGAATAGTTTCTGATGCTAATATATCCATTTGGAAAAAAAAAAAAAAGAACAATTGTATACATTGGATTTTACATCTAGGTATTCTTACTGTTAAGAATATGTACAAATATTGAAGTATTTTGTTTAACTTTTATTTTGGGCTAGTCCTGGGATTATAGTACGCCTAGATCTATGGGGAGTTTTTGTACATCTTTCAGCAGTTTTCTGCTTGTTTTAAGGTTTAGAATTTGCATGCTGCATTAATCAAAATTAGAAACGTGGAGGCATCATGGCGCAAACTCGTACTCACAGCTAGTCGTGAGGCTAAAGCAGGAAGATGACAAGTTCAAGTTCAAGGCCAGTTTGGGCAATTCAGTGAGAGTAAGTGAGGCTGGGGATGTAGCTCAGTAATGGAGGACTTGCCTTGCATATGCAAGGCTCTAGGTTCTACCCTCAGTACCCCACAACAAATAACACAGCAGCAAAAACCAAAACCTAGAAAGAAACATCTGCACAGTACTCTGAACTTGGACTTCACCAGTTTTTCCAGTGCAGGATATCACATTATACAGTGTCCTGCATTTTCTTTTCCCATTGTTTTCATGAACTTAACAGTCCTAAACCCTGGATAAGTGTTTTATAGGGTGCCGCTGTACTCCTCATCATTAGAACTGGGCTATGGTTTTGAGGAGAGGACGGCATGGATGTGAGTTGGGATTCCTAGGAAGCTGTGTTAGAGGGTCAGTGATGTCCACAGGACTGTTACTGCTGGCAAAGCCAAACCACTCACTGCTCAGGGTGCCAGCTGCCAGGTTTCTCTACTTCAAAATGATGGCTTCTCTAGTTGGTTTCTGACTGTGGCAACTATGCCTAGTGTGACTCAAAGTGAGAGAGATTAAGTTCTACTTCATGGAATGCAACATATCCCTAAAATTTTGAAGTTTTGGTCTGAAACGTTTGTCCCCTTTCCCCAACTTTTCCACTCAATTATTATTTATATGAGTGTAGATTTATGTATATCTATTTTATACTTTGAGCTGTAGTCTCAGAGTTTTTGTTCTGGAAGCAATCTCAGTTTGGGGCCTGGTCAGCTCTTCCTAGTGGTTTCTGTATCCCTTTGATCTACTTGCATAGGGCCAGGGTGGGAGGATTCAAATTTACTTATTTTGCTAAATATATGTAACAAAATTTACCACATTAACTGCCTTTAAGTATAAAGTGAGTGTTATTAAATGCACTCATAATTATGTGTAACTCCCATCACCATTGGTCTCCTGTGGCATTTGTAAAAATGAAACTCTTCATCTACTAAACAATAACTCGCCCTTCTCTCTCAACCTCTGGGAACCACCCTCTTCCTGTCTGTCACAGTGAATTTGACCACTTTCATTACCCCCTATCCGTGGTGCCATGCAGTACCCACCTTTGTGTGGGTGACTTATTTCACTTACTGCAGTGTCCCCTGGCCTCCTCCTGTTGGGGCAAGTGTCGTGAGTTCCTCTTTTTAAGGCCAGATAATATTTATCCCCCCTGCGGTGCCCTGTATGCTGCTCGGGTCTTTCTGTGCAGCAGTATGATTGACGTTCACTGCATTTCTCCTCTCTGAACCTGCATGCAGCAATGTCCCTAAGTTAGGCTCATCTGTGGAAATGATTTTTTGGTACCGCCTTGAAGCCCTTCCTTCATCCTATTCATTCATAGGTAAGGTGATGTTTCTGTTCTTTCCACAAGTATTTATGGAGTAATGACTGTACTCCAGGCAATGAACTACTGTCCATTTATTAGTAGAATAAATCCTGTCTTTACTTCTAAAAGTATTAAATAAATACACCTCTCTCATAGACGCATATGTATTTGTCCAAATCCCCAGTTAAACTCATTGGCGTGTGTAAGCTTTATTTTCATATTCTCTTACAGCATAAACTGCTTCTACAAGACGTTTGGAATTTGATTGTGAGCTCTCTGTGAGGGCAGTTCATCTCCTGGATGTTTCAAATATTTACTTGTTCCGGAGGACTACTTCCTTAAAAATGAAGGTCAAAATTACCCCACTCAGTGTGACCGAGCAGTCCCCACACGGCCCCTGAGCCGAGTGCCAGGAAGCAGGTGAGGGTCTTGGCATTTGTGCGTGTCTCGGAATCCATGTGATGGATGCCAGGCCACGGGAGCTGTCAGGCCTGATTAATATTTTCCAGTCACAGTGCACGTGCCTTGATCTCTAGGCGTTATGCTCACTGCCTGGGGTCCCCGCAAGGCAGCCATCAGCACCAGGTCCCAAGCAGCTTTCCCACCGAGAGTGTCTCCTCCGTGTCATAAGCTTGCCTGTCATCTTCGCTCAAGGGTCTGCAGTTTGGAAAATAATTTGCAACCAGGATCAACTCAGAAAGAGTGGGGAGCAGTTTCATTTGAATACCCAGTGTGGAGGTTGGTTCATGATATACAAAAGGTCCATGAAATAATGCATGGAACAAAAGGCTGAATAGTTATTGTAGGCAGGGAAGTATTTAATAACTTAAAGCCACGGCCTCTGGCAAAGTTTTCCACTCCAGCGAACAATTTAAACAATTGAAAGTAAACAGTAGTATCATTTTATTTTTATGGTTATTTACTTACTTATCTTCATTAGTACATGTTTATAGTAATGTGATATTTACACTCCTCGTTTGCAGTTGGCACACGTACATGACCCATCTTCATTCCTTTGTTCCTCTTTCCCTCACAAACAGTGGCACTTAGGTATTACAAAGCTTGCTTAAGTCTGGAGCTCAGCACTCTGGGCAGCTGAAGCAGGAGGGTCACGCATTTGAGCGCAGCCTGGGCAAATGAGATGTTGAGCAAGAGCCTCTCTCAAGTTTGCGAAGTAGCTCCGTGCCTAGACCCTGGGTTCAGTCCCTCGTGTCAAACTATAACAACAGCAAAAATAGGGGGCATTAGATGGTTACTAAACACAATGAAGTAGAAATTAATTCTACTCTGTGATAGTGTACGTGTTTTAGTAAATGAAATAGGCAAGTCTAATAGCATATAAAATGTGATACTATTTCTGAAACAGGAAGATAAATAGATATCAGTACTCTTAAAAAAAAAAAAAACAGAAGAGCTTACACCAAGAACTAACCAGAGTTTTTCTTTGGGAAGTAAATTTAGGAGGAAATTTCATTTTCTATATTTTAATTTTCTTTATTGTTTGAGGGCTTATGTAATGAACAAGTAATGTTTTGGAAATTCACCAGAGATGCTGAATGCCTCACATAAGATAATATTTTCCCCAGGCAGTCCCCTTTCAGATAATGTTCTGTCTAAATAATGAAATAAGTATAATTCCCAATACGTTCCGACCACCTGCTATAGGTAAGGATGTTTGAAAGGGACAATAATGAGCCGAAGATGTAAAGAAGAGCCTCTCTCTCAGCATTGTGTTGGATGTGCTTCCTGAATTCCAGCTGTCTTTAAATATCATGCAGCGTATCAAGAATTAACATCACTGAGAATTTTTCATGTAGATACAGACATCTACCCAGGAAATAGGTGGTTGTTAAAATGTATCAAAGTACACTTGATTATTTGGATCTAGTCCACCTTAACCCAGTCCAGACAAACCAATGATTTGGGCTGCTACAGTAACACAGTACTTGTAAGCTGGGTAATTTACAATAAGAGAAATGTATTCTCTCTCAATCCAGGAGCTAAGACATCTGAAATCAAAGTGTTATCAGAGTTACAACCTTCTTGGGGCTGCAGGAAAGCTTCCGTCCTATTCCTCCTTCTTGATCCTACTGGCTTTCCCACAATATTGAGTGTTACTTAATGTGTAAGTGTTTCACCCTGTCTTACTCACTTTTTTGTCACAGGGGCTCAATGCCTTCCACCCACAGCTCAAAGGAGGAGAGTTTATTTTGGCTCACATTTCAGCTGGCTCTTGGGCATGAAGGGCATTGTAGAAGGGTCTGAATGGAGGAAAGCTCTTTGTGACATGGCAGCCAGAAGTCAGAGAGCAAAGAGACGACCCAGGTGGCAGGAGAGATAGCTTTCCAGGTCGGGTTCCCAGTGACCTACCTCTTCCCGACAAGCCTTAGCTCCAAATACTCCCTGGACTGTAAATTCAGGACTATATCGGCCCACCAATATTTACAGTACCCCATGATCCAGTCACCCTCCACAAGCCCCACCTCTGAGTGCATGAGAGTTTGGGGGTTCATTCTTGATCTAAACATTAACACTTTCCAATCCCCAGTGTTTTTGGGTAGCATTCCCCACAGGTCTTTTTCTTGATTTGGTCACTTTCTTATGAGAATATCAATCAGATTAGATTAGGGACTCCCATTACTCCAGTATAATTTTAAGCTAATTATATCCACAGTGACAGGCTGTATTTCCAAGGAAGATCAAATGCAGAGGCACCAGGGCCTAGGTCTTCAGCATTTGGGTTGTTAACAGCTGCTTAACATCCAGATGCCTGGATCCTATCACCTCATTATTTTGGGATGAGTTCTAGACACCCTTATTAAATGAGAAAACTACTATGGTATTTAAGGCTTGTGAGGCACCACTCCACAGAAGGGCCATGTGGATATTATCCCAAGTATAGTTAGATCTTTGCTTACTGAAAATCCATTTTATAAAATACAGATTACAAAAGAGTTATTTCATTGTTTGCCCTAAAAGTGGCATTTTTTTTACTTCATCGAAGAGAAACAACTTCTTTGTGCCAAAGCATTTCCATTTAAATAAGAACCTTATTTACCTATGTAAATAATTCAGAAACATGTTCAGTACTGAGATCTTCCTTCCCAGTAGCTTGGCCATGAAGAAAAACATCTTCATTTATATCATGCACAGCCCGCATATGACATGAAGTATCATATTCTTTCTACCAGCCGTGCCCTGTCCAGGAGAATACCATGGTAAACACTGGCATTTCCCTCCTTACGAAGGCTCTAGTTATAGCTCTTGCCTATTGGCATACCTGTGAGACTCCACACTGCCATTAAGTGCAAATGGGTTGAGCTCCTACCACATATCCCTTCTCCCGCACTCTGGCTGCTTGGTATTTCCTCCCTCACTAGTCCTAATAGGATGTGAGGGAGGTCTCCCAACCTCCAATAACTGCCTTTACTTGCAGGAACTAATTATTTGTGGATGATTGTATCAGTCTTTTGACCTTGGAGTTTGATTCACTAAGCTGTGACTCTGAGCCCATGTTTAGAACTCAAGGACTCTGTATGTATTTAGCTTTTCTGCCTTTTGGTGGCTGGATAAACCATCAACAATAAAAATACATCTGCTTCTACATGGCACTTTAAAGAAAACCTCTATTGACCTACTTCTAAGTAGTTTGTTTAGTTCATTGGATACCATAATCTGCAGAGATCCTCTTAATGATGACTCAAATACAGCAAAACTTTTTTCAGTTATTTAATGACCCGGGTCTGTCATCTGTGTTGAGTCAGTGGCTTCCTTCCCTTTCGTAACTGAAGCATTCAAGTTCTGCCCATATTTTGGATTAGTCTTTCTCTGGGATTTCCTCAACACCATCCCCTTCACTACCATCACCATCTTTACTACCATCCACACTTCGCATCACCACCATCCACATGACCATCCACATCATTGCCAATAGCACCATCTCTGAGGCCATCACCACCACCATCATTACTAGTATCTACATCCAACAAGTAGAAAGAAATTACAGAGGCTTCACCTTGGAATCAACGAACATTTTCCACTCACATTTTCTTGTCAAGAGCCAGCCATACAGAAAAACATATGCAGGCAATGCTTGGGGGTGTACTGTAGCTGAAAACTCAGAGGGGGAAAAATCCTGGAAAACCAGAGACAACTAAAACAGAACGGGCTGTAAAAATCTGACTGATCTAACATTTGAATTTTTTTTTCCTGACACTTGTATAAAAACAAAGCACTCTAAGGTATCTTCCATACAGTAACCACAACTCTAGCCATTAACTTCCTCTTTCTTGAGAGAGGTTGGTGTTAGCATGACATAGTAAGTTTTCTTTCCTCCCTGGAGGAGCAGGATTCTGGAAAGAGTGAGAGATGGCCCTGATTCTTACTAATAATGACATACATGATCTACTATCAGAAGATGGTAGACTACTGATGTTGGCCATCATCTGTTTGGCCTGCATCAGACTATGCAAATTAAGTTTAATTGGAGCATAGTCATGCCAGTTATTTACATAATTCCTTTCCTTCCTCTCTTGCTATGGCAGTGCAAGTAGAGTTTTGCACAAGAGACCTTATATTCTTTTTTTTTTTTTTTTTTTGAGACAGGATCTCGCTTTGTAGTTCAGGCTGGCCCTGAGCTCACTATGGTGCCCAGGCAAGCCGCCGCGCACTCAGCAATCCTTCTGTCTGCGTCCTGAGTGCTGGGATGACAGGCGTGAGCCACCATGCCCGCCACTGTGGTATGTGGTATTAATTGCTGGTGGGCATGAGTCTCCATGCCCAGCATTGTATGTGGTTACCAGGGACCGAACTCAGGACCTTGCACTTATGAGACAGGTGCCGGAACCACTGAGCCAACCCTCCAGCCCGAGACCTTATATTCTTATACTGAATGTACATATTGCACACTCATTCAGAAGGAAGGTTTATTGATCAGTGGTGACAAGCCTCCAGCATGCATGTTATTGTGTTTTTCTTTTTTTTTGCTTTTTGAGACAGGGTCTCACTTTGTAGTTCAGGCTGGCCCTGAGCTCACTATGGTGCCCAGGCAAGCCGCCGTGAACTCAGCAATCCTCCTGTCTCTGCCTCCCGAGTGCTATTGTGTTTTTCTTTTGAGACAAAACATGTTAATGTATGAGTTCTGTTTTTTCTCACTGAAACTTCAGTATTCAGGTTTCATTTTGGTGTTGGCATTTTGTGATAAACAAGTGGTTTGGGGGTTGCAGTTCCAGCGCTAGTTCTCTAAAAGTTTCACCATCGTTGTTCACACTGTTGTCTTCCAGCAGGGCGCTTGAGAACCTGGATGTGCTTTGAGAGGTTTGGGAGATATAAACGATAGAGTCGTAGATCCTCACCAGTCCACGAGGGCAGACCAGCCTTGTTCTCATCTGTATAGTGTTCTCTGTAGATGAATTTGGGAAAGTTCTGGTTTGAAATTGATTCCTATATGCCACAGTATGCAGAACTTCATGAAGGAAATAGAACTTGATCTCCCTTCCTGGATCTCTGTAAAGTCTCCCCCATAAAAGATAAAGTTCCCTGTACCTAGATGGCAGAGACATTTACTAGCCTTAGGCAAGGGCCTCTGGGTGGGGATCACCACACGTGTGCGCTCATTTCTTCCATAGCATTTACTGCGTGCCTTGTGTTTATTGAGGTTGGGAGGAGGGTAAGACAGACAGCATGGTCCCGAAGGAGACCACAGTCTGGTGAAGAGAAGGTGATGGTGAGCAAAAACACAGGGCACACATATTTCACATTATTTCAGCTAAAAAAAAATAGGTCAAGGCAGTGGATAGAAAGTGACAGAGTCCTGGGGTTTTCTTTGATTTAGGAAGATCAAGGAATGTCTCCCTGAGAAAGTGACCTAAATTTGGATAGGGATAGAAAGTGTATTGAGATCTGAAAGGTATCTGGGAACAGCTGTAACAGCAAAGACACGGTGTTTTACTCCTCAGCATGGCTTTCCAAGGATCCTTCTGTGCCTTTTTCTAAAGTTATTGGCTCCCCACCCCACTCCCCTGAACTCAGATTTTGTGTCTGCTTCCAAATGGCCACCTTCTCATGTTCTACTTACCTCTCAAGTCCCTTGTCACAATTCAAATGCAAAAGCTCTGTGATGCTTCCCCAGTCCTTTGTAGCATTCCCTGTCTTTTCACCTCCATTTAATTATTAGTGTATCTAATTTATCATTCTTTGTGGCTGGGTAATATTCCATTTTATAAGAAAACCACATCTTCTTTGTCCAGGCTCCAGGTGATGAGCATTTGGGCTGTTTCCAATATTGAACTATTATAAAATGCTGTCATGAACATGGGTGCACATGTGTCATTGTGGTATGATGAGTACTACTTACTGAATGTTCCTTTAGAACACAGCTCTCCGACTGTTGCATATGAAGCCTACTTATTATACACAATAAACATCAAGTTAGGGACAATTATTATTTATAAAATTAGATACCAAAATATATGCAAGTTAAAATAATGTGTCTGAACTCTCATAATCTAATAATAACACACATACAACCCAATTTCTAAAATATATATTCTCGTAGACATCTAGTGTGGATTGTTGTATCAAATCTTCATAGAACTCTCTGGAGGAGAGTTTTATGGAGGAGGGAATCCAAATGTAGAAGCATTAAGCAGCATATCCAAGATCACACTGCTATGCAGTGCAGAATTGGGATTCAGATTGCTGTGCTCTTGACTCCAGAGTGCCAGTCTCTACCTCTACACTTTAGTGTGGTGTGTTGGCATCACCCAGGGGAACAATTGATCACCCCTCCCCAGCACGTTGTAGCACTGGCTGCTTGTGTGAATGGCAGCCCGTGTGTAGCTCTGTCCCACGGTGTCTTGCTTTTCCCGCTGAAGAATGCACTGTGCTGCCTCTTGTTTACTCTTGCTGTTGTCTTCCCAGGAGATCAGGAAGGAGCACAGCTGTGTCGTTGTGGGGCTGCACACGGGAGGGTGAAGCGCAGAGTCACACATGCACACAAGACTCTGGGGAGGCTTCTGGAATACTTCTGTTTAATGAATGCAGCGAGGGAGTTATATAGCACAAGCGGTGGGAGGGGTTTGCGGTGGCTATTGGGGATTGGTCTGTGGTTGTCAGAGGAGAGGCCCAACATTGAGGAGGACCAGGCAGTCTCTGGCGGTGGGTGCCCTTTAGCTCAATGCTTGCTTTGGTCTCAATTTAGTCTACCAAGGGCCAGGGGCTCTCTCAGGATCTAGGAGATTGGCATGTGGTGCAATTGGCTCAGCCTGACCTGGATTTCGCCATCATCTCCTGCCCCCTGTTTAGACCCGATGGCCTCTGCTAACCATATGAAATTTTTATGGGTTTGGGCAGATAGGGTGACCCTAAAATTAGCCCATGAGCCCATGAACTTAACGTGGACCAGCTCATTGTGAACCCCTCCCAGATGGAGCCCCAGACATTATTAAAGGTAACCACATCTAAGGACTAAGTCCCTTTGGAGCTGTAGATTGACAAGGGCAGCATGAGTGTCAAGGAGAGAGCTGAAGTTTGTCCAAGAGCGTGTGTAGTGTTTTGAGAGAGTTGATTAACAGTGGTAGTGGTGCTGACCTGGTTGTGCAAGGTGAATGAAACAGTGATAGCTGTGGAGACTGTGGAAACTACAGACACAATGGTGTTGATGGCCAAGGCCCCTAAATCATGTTTTCTGTATGGGTGAAGCATAAGGTTAAACAGGAGGTCACTGCCCAACCGGTCTTCAGTAAAGGGTGGGCACACAGGCACTGAAAGGCAGAATTGTTGAATTGAGGATATAGGACACATAATATGAGTCACCACACAAGTAGGAGGTCCCAGAGATTCCAGAGAAGGAAGGATTAGCCCTAAGAACAAGTAAGATGGGTCAGTGGTGTCGGTCTTTAGGTTGCTAGGACAAAGAAAGAGTCAGTTGGAGGTGAGGTAGAAAAGCAGAGGAAGGAGGGACAGAAGTATTCCATGTTGTATCAACGGGAGACCCAGGGTGGATGCCATCAATGACTACAGGGTAAATGGAGAAGTCATTGCCAAAGGCGCAGGGAAGGAAGAGATTCAGTCGATAATGACTAGAAGAGGAGGGTTGGGAACGAAGGTTCATAAGCGACTGCAGCCTGGGAGTTGGTGGTGAGCGCAGCACACAGCATTGGCCCCCAGTGGTGAGCGCAGCACTAGCATTGGCCCCAGTATGGGGTGGAGGGTGCCCGAGGGTCCAAAGCACAAGTTTGGTCATAGAAGTCCTTTATATCTCTCTAGGTGGTCTTATTAAGGCATCAGGGCGCTGGGCAGCATTTATGTTCTTTAGACCATTCCTGAAGCGAGAGCCTCTTCATTTGGTCTGTGGGCTGATTGGGTAGCAGTGTAGGACCTGACATCTTTTGTAGGGAGGCCACCATTCTGCAGGCTGAGCTGCTCCCAGGAGTCACAGTCTAGGCTTCGGTTGAGGTAGAGAAGGCCAGTGCCCTCCACATGGATCCAGTCATTCTTGTGAAGCAGCTTGTGGTGGTTGCTGTGGAGGTGCTGGCCCAGGTGGAAACCGGGCACTTCTCTGGGCATGTCTCACAGGTGGGCATGTAGATCAGTGGGGTCCTAGCTGGCTGGTCCAAGTGTCACCGCCAGTAGGCATCTCTTGGGATGTAGAGGCCCAGAGGGGCTTCACTGAGCAGAGGCGGCAGCAGCAGGAGTCACAGCCCCACAGCACTGGACATCCCCTTTGCTATCGCCTCTGGTGGCTGGGAATGAGGGTCAAAGAGGTGTACGGGTGGGGCAGTTTAAGGGTGGAGCAGAAGGAGGGGCCAGTGAAGGGTAGGGGGCGGTGCCTGTGTGCCTGCCGGAAGAGAAGGGAGACTGGTGCCATCTTGGGATTGCACAGAAGAGTAGAGGATACTTCCCATACTCAGAGGGAGAGGTGAGGTCAATGGAACAAAGGTGAAAGGGGGTTCGATGTTAAAGACATGGCCTGCTGAGCCGCAGAGAGGAAGGATGCCCCACGAAGGTGGGGGCACTCACCCGAGAGGTGAGGTAAAAGAATACCCGAGGGTCTCATGTTTGGGTGCCAGTTGTGGTCGAGGGGCTGCAGGAGGGTGAGGCGCAGAGTAGTGCACTCACACCAGACTCTGGGGAGGTTTCTGGAATATTTCCATTTAATGAATTCAGCGTAGGGAGTTATATAGCACAAGCGGTGGGAGGGGTTTGCCGTGGCTACTGGGGATTGGTCTATGGTTGTCAGAGGAGGGGACCAACGTTGATGAGGACCAGGCACTCTTCGGCCCTGGCGTGCCCTTTAGCTCAGCACTCAGTTTGGTCTCAACTTAGTCTGCCGAGGGCCAAGGGCTCTCTCAGGACCTGGGAGACTGGTGTGGTGTGGTGCAGTTGTCTCAGGCAGACCTGCATTTTGCCATCGCACTGCCATCCACAAAAGGAGAGTCTTTCGGTGAGAACAACACGATGCACAGAATGCAAGAAGGTTATTTATAGTACTGAATCCTGAGCTCCAAAGATAGTATAAGAGGAGATTAATCCTTTACCCTGGACTACGGTGACAGTATAGAGTTCCAAAGGTCAGGGTGGAATAACAATTAAAATGACTTCCAGACCCTTAACAAATATGCACAGTACAGTACTTAGCTGAAGACCAGTGACATGTCCCAACCAGCAAGAGAAAAGCAACCTCTGTCTCACGCCACTCTGCCCCTTAACAGGTGAGGTGCTTGTCTAACAGTGTTTTTGCAAAACAACCTATAATACCTTATGGTTTCTTGATAGTAACCATAGTCTGTGGCTTACTTGCCCTGATGGATCCTGACTCAAGGGATGCTGAGATAACGGTCCTAACCAAGCATCATATTGAAGGAGGGAGGACTTCCTGGTGGACAGCATTTATGCACAGTGTTTCTGAGCATGCCACATCTTTAGCAAATCTCTTCCAACCAAAGGTAGTATTCAGTGACCTTTCTCAGTCGGTCATTCCTGTGCATTGTGAAGCACCTCCCGTGCCCCAGGAATATCAGGGGAATTGGGACTATGTTGGGTGAACTTCCTAAGGGTCTACCTACTGCCTCTTGCAGCTTGAGTTCTAGTAAGAAGAAAGCAGAATAAGCAGGTAAACCAACCA
The DNA here is from genome assembly GCA_004025085.1 of Thryonomys swinderianus. Classification (NCBI taxonomy): domain Eukaryota; kingdom Metazoa; phylum Chordata; class Mammalia; order Rodentia; family Thryonomyidae; genus Thryonomys; species Thryonomys swinderianus. The sequence goes on along the minus strand of PVIC010004835.1, from coordinate 22,340 downwards.
GGCTAGTTAATATGAGACTGTGAGGACAATAGCTGCTTTGTGAATGAGATGGGGCTGACCTAGATTCTTAAAGATCTGCCTACCAATCTGCTGCATGGAGGGTGAGGATCAGAGATCACCCCCTGAGGGACAGGGAAGCTGAAATGACTATGAAGTGGTCTGGTGGGCAATTTTATGCAACTGCTGGTAATGATTCCACACTGCATATTGCTGGAAGGAAATTCTATGGTCCATTGCACAATTATATACAATAGAAAGGAAGAATTGGAGAAAATTAAATACAAATGTGGAAAGGAGTATAGGCTTACATACCAGGAGGAAGTGTATGTGGAAAGGAGTATAGACTTAAATATCAGGAGGAGGTGTATGTGAGGTGTTTATAATATTGTTACTGTTTCCTTCAGATCAAGCCAGAGAAAAACACATCTGAGTAAGAGAATGTCTCTTTGCTCCATTTACAAAACTACCTTTTTTTTGGTAATCTTTTCTTTAGCAATCTTGGCGGGGGGGAAATGCCTGTCTTTTACCAACTTGAAATTCTAGGCTACTTTTCTGGTTTTGTGTGACCAGAATTTTTCAGGGGCCCTTCTTGATCGTACATGTCAGAAGACTCAGAGACAAGCAATGAAGGGAATAAACCACAGTCCTTCAAATCTCTCACGACGTCACCTGCCCAGTGGAACCTCCCATTGTCACCCCAGTTCCATTCTGGCAGCAGTGAGGTTCTGTTTCTCAGGATGATTTTTGCAAAAGTGGCTTCAGGGCAGATTTTTAAAAAATTCTTTATTGGTACAATTTATATACATCTCACAATCACACATAACATTGGGGAATTTGTACCAATATATGACACAAGTTAATTCTCATTTTTACCCATATCCCTAAGGAAAAGAAAGGGACACAGGTTTTGTTCGTCACATCTATGACATTTCTTGATGTCACTGGAAACTCTTAAACATGACTTAGGGACCAAGACTGAAGAAGAAGTAAACTAGCCTTCCCTACATAATTCTGATGTCAAGCTCATGCAGAGAGTCTTTTAATTAATTCTTCTGGTAATTGAATAAGCACTTGAGGACCATGTACCATATGTGATCTCTGTGCAGGACTCAAGGGACAAGCTCCTGTCTTCACAGAAGTTACACTCTGGTGGGTGGAGGGGGAGAAACCTATTCCCAAAACAATTCCATAATCAATGACTTAATTAAAGATGGGTTAAGTGATAAAAGGAGAAGGGCCGTGCATGAAGGTTGTTTAAATTAGGAAAAATCTGAAAATTGTGGCCTTTCTTTAACCTTGTAACCTCAGGTTTTAAGATCATCACCAACTGGATGACTACCTAGACGGTATGTAGATACCCCAGGTGAGAAGCATTAAATTTCCAATGGTAAGTGAGGGTTCTTTCCTTTACCAGGCATACAGGTCAAATAGATCTTTCTCCTTTCCATGTCTTCCTGCCTCTCATGTCTCACCTTCTTACTCTAAAGCTTCCTAACTTCTTGCTCACTGAGATGGAAGCCAGTCTCATCATGGGTTTCCAAACTCTGTAGTTTTTCTGAAAAAGAAAAACTGCTGAGCAATCTGCCTTATCAGTATCTCTTCCAATTAATGTAATCTTGTTTCTGTTATTTCCACCATATTTTTGAATCCACCGAGCCTCATTACATTTGCAAGTGTATTAAATTGGAGCCTCTCTAGAAAGAAGTTGATGATTATCAGCTAATTTAATTATGTTTCTACATTTGCAGCATTTAATGATGTCTGCCATTGTTGTTGGGGATTCATATGTTGGCTCTAGGTAGACATTAGCTCTGATCCCATGTAAAATTTACGTTATCAGATAATACTTGACAGCTCATGGAGGTGCATGTTCAGTCAGTTTTGAATCTAATCAAAATTGATTTAGGTGCACTCACACAACAGGAATAAAAAGAAAAGCTTCATGAAATTTCGTTGTTGATTATTACAGTGTTGCTTGCCTTTGAAGTCACACCAAAGTGTGTTTCTTAGTTTTTGCCACTATCACATGAGGGATCTAAAGCACTGCACCCTCGCCCCTCTGCCTGCTAGTTCAGTACTCTTGATCATTTCACATAGGTCAGACTGAATGTCCAACCCTCGCAGCTCAGTATGTCATTCAGTAGTTGTCTGAGCGCCTTCTGATTGGTGGGCCTGTGACTTTTGCGTACAGGCCCGGTGTCCCCTGAAAGCAAAAGGCAACAACCACAAGCATCGAGGTCACGAGAGAGGGGAGGTCACGAGAACTGCTGCTGAGATTTCAGGGGGCTGATTTGTCATGCTTCCTTCTTCCACATGGATTCTCAACCAAGTCAAAGATAAACCCATAAAGCCAGTATGTATTCACTTTATTACCAGTCAGGCTACATCGGGAAATCCTTTTTATATTTGCTTAGAAAGTACTTCGCTAATAGTTATTATGTGCCAGATATGATTTTAAGTTCTATCCCAATAAAACATCATTTAATTGCTACAGTAGCCTAAAGACAGAGTATTCTGTCACTCCATGCACATTTTATTTTATTATTTTTTTCTTTTTGTTGTTGTTATTGTTTGAGCCATAGTCTTGCTTGGTAGCTCAGGCTGGTCCTGAACTTACTGTGTATCCCAGACTGGCCTTAAACCGAAGGCAATCCTCCTGTTTTTGTTTCCCGAGTGTTAGAATTACAGGTGTGCAACACCAGGCCAACTGATTCCGTATACCTTTTAAAAATGAGGAAACTGAGACACTTAGAAAAGCTGGAATTTTGCTCAGAGGCTTCTCAGCTGGCATGTAACGAACCAGGGTCCCAGTCTAGGTGATTTGGCTCCTGGATCCATCCTCCTGAACATAAGGCCCTATGGCATCTCCCAAAGCTGAAATTAGCATTCTGACCTAAATCTTTTCAGCTCTCCAACCACTCCCAGATCTTGGCTCTGCATAAAAGGTTTGGAGGACCCTGGCCCACCACAGAGGAATGGCAGTCAAAGAGACGGAACTTGAGACTGACCACAGAAGGTGGCCCTGGAACCCGTTCCAGGTGCACTTACCTCTCCTGGGTATTTCTCACCTTCCGTGTTGTTTCCATTCGTTTGTTGACTCGATTGGCTTGAGAGTAAACTAGAGGTTTCCTAGAGGACACTTCTGCATGTGTCTGCAGAGGTCATGGAGGCATGCTTGTCCTTCACCCCTTCTCTGGCACCCCTTGCTTTGCTTCCCAGTCACCATGAACTGAGTACCTCTGCCCCCTGCCCCGGCCCGTCCTTTGTCCTATGACATTACTGCCTGGAAACCAACAAAGCATGTGACTGAACTCTCTGAAACCATGATCCAAACAGATTTCCTCCTTAAAGTTGTGGGCATAGGAGGTAGCAGGTGGCAGTAGGGGATGGACAGACACACACTGACTCACTCATCAGAAAAATCATCAGAAAAGCCACCCAGCCTCCCTCATGTAGATTGTAGTCCAGAATAAATGGGGACCTTGCTTCCTAAAGATGTATGACCAGCGGTGGGTTGGAGTAAGCCCCTAGATCACGAGGGAGGGAAGCCCGAGGGCTGAGAATCACTGGCCCCAGACTGAGACATCCGCCAATTTTGAGACATGTGTTAGAAGGGACAGATTTATAGCCAGACAAGCAGCACACTGAGAAACAGAGGTGCAGACTGTCTTTGTTTGCGGAAAGGGGCTGTGATCCTTGAGGCTTGAGGGAGGATGAGGAATCAGGGAACGATGAAGCCAGAGCCTGGCTGTGAAAAGCCCCGGGAACCCCGCCAGGCAGGCCTGAGGTTTGACTAAAATAGAATGTGCCTGTGTGTAAGCAGAGAGTGTTCTGGGATGTGTAGACAGCTCTCAGTAATCACTCTCCAAAGGAGTCATCTTCAGCCACTTCCTGCGCAGGGACGGCTCCAGGCACCACTAAACGTGTCAACAGCAATAACGATTTGATTGCTGCGGCAGCCCAGTGGGGTCTCCTAGTGCTCATAACAGCGTCTGTGGGTCACTGAACAGAAATGTGTATGAGCCTCGCCAGCTTCCTTATCTGTCCCTGAGGCCCAGTCCCCACCTTTCAAACTGGAAGCGTCTTTCTGCGATATTGACGGTGTGTTATTTTCTGCCTCTTTCTGCTTAGGCCTGGGCTTTCTTAACCAGTCATTTCTGGAGGAAGGAATCTTAAGAATGTGCACTCTGTTATAACAAAGTATATCTTTCACCTTATTCAAAATGGGGTAGATTTCCCACAAAGGGTTCATTGATTGAAAAACCATTGTTTTTTTCTCCTAAGATTGGAGTGTGTTCCAATAATCGGTCATAGCGCTTTATCTGTTCATTTATTTGTAATGATACCTGGATAAGTATTTGATTATTTTGGCATGTATTTCTGTATTTCTTTTCAACAGTTTTGGATATCGACTTGCAAAAATAGAAAAGATGCAAGATTTGTAAAGACCTATACACCTCCACTAAGATGCTATCTTAACTTTTACCATGTTTATTTTATAGTATATTCATGTCTTCATCAATCCAGTTATTTTTGTTTTTGTGTCTCACAAGAAATTATGTCAGTGCTCTTAGCCCTTCCACAGGATACAAATCTTTAATGGCAGTCCATAGTTGTCCATTGTCTGTAGGTGATGTTTTCCTGGCTGTTAGGCAAAGTCATTTGATGAAGTTATAATATATTTGTTGAGATATCTTCATGAAAATACAGAACTGTCATTCCCTAGAAGCTTAGGCATGATTTGTTTGTGCGTTAGAAAATGGATCTATGTGCTTAACTCTTGAGTAGCTATGGTTTGCATTAAAAAGGAAAGAGTAAAATGAAAGATCCATACTGGGAAGCAGTGGGAGTTTTTTCTCATATGGGAAGGGGATCAAGAGACAGGCAGGGCGAGAGAAAGGAGGGAAAGGGGGATGAAACGGAATTGAGTTGTGTTGTGTACATGTGTCAGTTCCATACATGTAAACATTATGTACTCCAAGCATGTTCTGATAAAGTTTTAGAAAATGAATGCGTTCTGAACATGGGAGGCACATGGCTGCAATCACAGATACTTGGAAGGCTGAGACAGGAGGATCCCAAGATCAAGGCCAGCTGGAGGAACTTTGGGGGACCCTGACTCAAAATTAAAAAAGAAAAGAAAAGTGCTGGAGGTATATCACAGTGGTAGAGCACTAAGCTAGCATGTATCAGGCCCTAAGTTCAGTCTCCAATAGTATCAAACCAATACATAAATTTTAAAACAACGCAAGGAAAAGTGAATGTGTATGTGTAAATGTAGAAAAAATACACGTGTATAATTTACAGAGGATAAATAATAGGATAGGTGGTAGCTGATAGGGCTAAATAGGTACTGGTGCTGGCAGTGCACCTATATTTGGCAATTCCGGGGCGGGGGTAACCTGATCCTGTTAACATTGTCTTCAGAGGGAACATGAGCATATTAAATGTGCGAGATTACACTGATGTAATGTCCGTGATGAATGGAAAGAAACACCGTGTTACTCATCTAATTGAGGATGTTTAACGACTTTTTGCCCCGAGACTACCAACAGCTACAATTTTTCAAAGTCAGCCTTGATTCAGGTTTTATTTCTTTAAGTACTCATTAATGTCACAAATACTTAGGTTGGGATCAGCTGTCTTCATTTAAAAGGATAGGTTGTTCTTTCATCTTGTGACCCTGAAACGTGTAGATAAAAATCAACATTAATTGGCAGGATAAATGAGGGTGGGGAGGGTGGCGTCTGGTGACAACATTCTTAGAAAGAACACTGAGAGAGACGCTCGCTGCTCCTTAACTAGGGATGACAACTAGATTTTAATTAACAGCAGGTGAGCTGGTGGTCAGCCGTTTGACATTTAGGTGGATCACAGCATATCCTTCCCCTCTGAACCACATTTATTTCTAGCTTAATTACTTCTTCTGAGATAGCCTCGCATTAGCTGCAGCTTCTCCATTTAAGATCCTTTTAACCAGACCTTTTATTATTTTTTTTTTAGTTTTTATTAGTCTCATTTTAGTAGTAGCTTAGTGTTATAAAAGACCTGGACTAACTCATTTTAATGACCTCTGCTGCAGAAATGGTAATTTTACATTTGGCCTTATTTCAGTAGTTTTCTTGCTTTTTCTTTCTCTCTTTTTGTTTTTCCTTTCTTTCTTTCTTTTTTTTTTTTTAAGACCACTGCTTTCAGGAGGACAAAAATGGAAAGACTAAACCCCTTCGTGTCATCTGCCTGAAAAATCCTGTGGTTTCTTCTGACAGGAAGAAGGTTTTCAAATCCCCCCTTGGTCTAAGCTTCGATGCTTGACATCTCATTATTTTACTTGGTGACTTCAGCGTCACCTTCACCCCATTAATTAAGTAACTCATTGAATGTATTATGCAGCCTCGATTCCCTTGTCTGTGACAGAGAGGGATGGAGGCTGCTCCTTGTTCTCTCCCTCCTGCGGCTTCTGCCTGCCTCTTTCACGTCTCCCCACACCCAAGAAAGGACAAAGAAAGAAGAGCAGGAGAGGTAAAGAGATGCGGTCTCCTGTTTCTGACGAATATGCACTTGGATGAAGATGAGATTGAGGATGGAAGGATGACGTCCCTGAGTCTTGATGAAAGTGATCGCGTGAAAGGTGCTGGGCACCGGTCTCCATCTCTTTCTTACATCTTCTTCTTCCTTTTAACAGCTCCGTAAGGATGTACTAGTCCTGATCCCCCTTTATGGATGAAAAAGCTAAGATTCAGTGGTGTTTATTCATTTGTTTAAGACGTCTAGCTAGTAGGCATCCAAAACCTAATTTGGATTCGGGAGGAAAGTGAGTTTTAGGATTTACAATCTCAAGAGCCTCACTGTTAGATATTTCTCTATTGGAGTCAAGTTCATATTCCTAAAGCCTACGTTGGGTGGGGATTAATGAAGGTATCCTGGGAAGGATGTGTGGTACCGTTTAGATCTAAAAGGCCTCTCTCGACCCTCTGAGTACGTGGTGGGCTTTTGAAAAGGCATTGGCTAATAGGATGCTATATTCCCAAGTGGACTCACCTAGCAATGCCCTTGTAGCTCAAGGCGCTTTCAGGAAGTGGGGCCTGGTCAGGAGAGGCAAGGGCCTGTGACCTAGAATGATGTGCTCTTGCTTCCGAGGCTTGTCTTCTCTCTGCTTCTGGGCTGTCATGAATTGAGCGCTTTCTCCTGTAACTCCATCCGCACCATCAGTGGCTGGGAGCCAGCTGACTAGGGACCAAACAAAAGCAAACATAAAACTCTCCGTTAAGTTGTACTATGGAGTATTTTGTCCAAGTGACAGGACAGTGCTTAACACAGTCACTGAAATCTTTCAACTTGTTAGTGACAGACACAAGGAGAGCCAGTTTCTTTCCTATACGGGAGTCCTTCATATTCAAGAAGATTGTCTTCCAGGGATGATTGTTCACATAGCTGTGATAGGCAGCCTTGTATACATTAAACTCCAGGAGAAGGGGTTTAAATGTATCCTATTAAGTGTATTTGATTTTGCAGGGAAGTGGCCACATTTGGACTTAGCTTGTTGATGTCAGTTGAGCTGGAAATAAATATAACAAGGCACTTATTAAGGATAGAAGTGGAGAGGGGATACTTGAAGGGAGCACAGAGAAATAGAGAAAACTCTAACAGGAGAAGGCAGATAGAAAATTTAGAAGGTCAAAGTGAGAGTAATTGAAACAGAGTCTTGGAAACTGTGGTTCTGAAAAAGAATTGGAGGTTAAGTGGTAGATTAAAAAAAGGAAATAAAGCAAAAGAAGACAGAATAATGTGTCTAGGGGAGAGAGAAGGAATTTTAGTGCGATTTAAGAAAGAGGAAGTTCAGAACCTTATTAAGAAGAAGCAAAAATTCAGTTTTGCAAACACTTTGTGATAGAACATCTCTTTGGAGAGGGGAAACTTCAAGAAAAATGTGACAGTTAAGGTGGACTGTCAGTTTGATGGGCTTGGGAGTCACCCAGGGGTTTATGAAAGCACACTTCTGGATATCTCTGCATAGGCATGAGCTTAAGGTATATATCTTGTCCCTCGTCCCTTCCTCTCTGGTACCATTCTCTTGCTTGGCTTCCTCGTTGAGATGAGCTAAACATTTCTCCTATATTGTGCTTCTCCAACATGACATTTCTCTCTTGGGGTCAGCCAACCATGGGCTGAATAGCCCGAAACTCTGTTAAAATTAAGCACTCTCCTTGTGTAAGATGTGGTGTTAAGTATTGTGTTTGAGTGAGGGGAAAGGCAACTCATACAGAAGGGCAATGTTGTGTAGTGAGAAGGGTGAAACTCAAACTCAGACATTACATTCTTTAAGTGACTCCTGCCATTACTGAGTATTTCCTAAGCACCATTCAAGGGACATGAACCAAATTTGGGAAAAAAGAAACCAAAGTCCTTAACCCCATGCGACTGACAACCCAGTGAGGGGTAGAGATGAGGCAGTCAAGGACATGCATGCCGGTGATGGTAGATTTAATAGAGAAAATAAGCAAAGATGCAAGAGCTTTCCTGGTAACTCTGGCCTGCATTGGAGTGGAGAGAAGCCAGCTTTGAAGAGGCCAGACTGGAGCTCTGCGCTGGGGGAAGATGGCACATACCCTCTGAGGGGGGAGCTCCTGCCTCTGAGGAACCAAAATAAGACCAGGTCCTCAGAGGAGGGTGGGCAAGGGAAAGTAAGGTGGTCATTAGGAAATAGGTGGAACAGGGAGTCAGGGTGACTCTCAGTGGATTGGGGAGCCCTCGGGATGTCGGAGAAACCTACCTCCGCAGTGTGGTTCGTGTTTGATGGGAACGAGCTGGGTTCGATTTTTCCATCTACTGTTTATCTGTGTATATTCTGCATGCAGCCACTGCCCCACTCTGAAATTTAGCTGCTTTCTCCCTGAGGAACAGATGGTAATTGGCAGGACTGTTGTAGAAATAAGCTTCAAAACCTTTAGGGAGGTGCCTGGTGGAGCCAGCGCGTGCTACTTAGACACTGAAACCAAGAAACCAGTGAGGAAAGATTTGGGGAGTCTCAGCCCAGTTTTTATAAAGATCACCGGGGTGGGCTGGGCTTGAACTCCAAAGAGAAATGAAAGGATTTCTTGCAGACTGTGAAGCTTGTTTTTGTGTTTCCGTTGAATTGCTTGGGGTGGGGTAGGGCTGCAGTCCACGGTTGTGAAAATGTTGTAGTGTCTGCGCTGAGTATGGATGGCTGGTGTCTGTATGCAGAATGAATGGCCATTTAGGGAAGAGACGGAGACATGTCTTCAGCACAGTTCGGGAATTGCAGAGGAACAGAAACAAGGCGTGAAAGTTGAGAGGCCGGCCCGGCAAGGGTGCTTTGTTGGAGGCCCTCTTGACGCTGTTGTGCCCCAGTGACACCCCACAAAGCTCTACTCTAGCTAACATGCCCGCCAGGTCCAGCCAGCTTGGAACTCATTGCAAAAGCATAAGCAGTCACAAGGCCTGTGAGCCCTGAGTGACTTAGGCAGACTTTACTGGTCCTGGCTCTACTTTTCATTATATTTGCTATTACGGGAGCTGATTTTTTTTTCTTAGAACCTGTTAACCTTATACACTGCGATGAGACCATTTAAGCTCTTAGACAAGAAGCCGATGGGAAATTGGAAAACCCTTAAAGTAGGTTGAGAGCTTCCTGCTGTTTGGGGTCTTGGCAGGAATTCAAAGTGTAAAGGGAGGAAGGGAAGAGAGAAAAGTTAGCATTGGGGTGTTTCTCTGAGGTCAGCTGGCTTCTCCCACGGGCGGCTTTTCTCCGGCCCTGGGAAAGAATGCAGATGACCACGGCTGAAGCTCCTGTGAGTCCCTGTGCCCAGGGCCTCTAAGGAGGGCAGATTCACTGTCCAGTGTGGGTGCCTGGGGCTCACAGGCCAAGACATAGTCTAAAACAATAAGTGGGAAGAAACTTTTTCATTTTATTGTTTCTGAGTATGGAGTTACAGAGATGTTTAAAAACATTTTAACATAAATTATGTTTAGCGTATACAACCTGCTTTGAAATGTGTGCATTTTAGAGTGGCTAGATGGCACTAATTCACGTTTGCCTGGCGTCACATGCTCATCATTTGTTTGTGGGGAGAATGCTTCAGGTCTGGGCCTGCATTTTCCCAGGACGAAGTGCCACAACTTCGAGTAGGGCGAGGGGTTGTCTTGGCTCAGTCTCAGAGGCTTCCGTCCACGGTTGGCTGCATTCCAGGCACAAATCCCATTGCGGGAAGGCCCTGTGGAGGGAAACCCCTCACTTTACGAGGGCCGGGGGAAAGCAGGGGAGAAAGGGCCAGAGGCCCGGTGGAGTCGCCAGACTCACACTCTGAGACACACTGAGACATGTCCGGAGTGGTTTCACAGGTCTCCTAGATATGCCTCAGGCCAGAAAGTCAACCAGCAAGATGAGCCGCCGCAATATCCTTCATGATTTGCGGGGATGTAATACCCCATTATTGGCTCTAATCACTGTACAGTAGATCTCTCCTAACTGAAATTTAACATCCAGAAATTGCTTGTGTCTAAATTCACATAGTCTTTAGCTTGTCTAAGGGGAAATACAATGCCTATGTTTGTGGCAATTAACAATGAATATAATTGGCCAGATATATTAGTGGCTGTGAGATCCAAGGTCTATATAAAATGCACTGTATACAATATTCTTAAAACATATATATATATATATATATATATACACATATATATACATACACACACATACACATACAGGAACCAACACACAGAATATAATCTGTAATCTATCATACCAGGTAGTGAGTAATTAATGAAGCTCAATGCAGCTGTAAATGCTAATAAATGATAAACTGCTTCTCTTGCGCATTTGCATAGTGCTCTATTGAAAGTGTTTTTCCCATCTGTGCTGTGAGAAGTGAGGCTGAGTATCTCAGGACAGTGGAACAGCTGACAGGTCAGATCTGTAGCTTTGGAGTTAAACCAACCAGGTTCAGGTCCCACAGCCAGTGCTTGTGGGTCCGTAGGCGAGAAACCTTACCTTTCTGAGTTCACTGTCCATAAAATGGGTGTGATCAGTGCCCATTCCTGAGGAGACAAAGTGAAAGGCCTACATAGTAGTTCTTTGTGGGTTCTGCTACTTCGTGAGCAAAAAATCTGGAAAAAAAATTATATCTGCACTGAATATGTCTCAACTTCTTACTACTTTTATTATTTCCAAAAAACCCCAGTATAACAATTATTTACATATCATTGACATTGTATTAGTTATCATAAAGGAGGTAAGGAAAAGTTTATGGGAGAATGTGTGTAAGTTTTATGCAGATACATGCTACTTTATAGTTTTCTGTGGGGTCCTGCTGGAGCCAGTTCCTTGAGAACAATGAAAGATGGACAGATACATAACAAAATTTTCCCTGAAATGATTTTCTTTTTTTGAGATAGGGTTTCTCTTTGTAGTTAAGGCTGGCCCTGGGCTCACTATGTAGCCCAGGCAAGCCTCGAACTCACAGGAATCCTCCTGCTTCTGCCTCCCAAGTGCTGGGATTATAGGTATAAACTACCTACCACACCTAGCATTGTGGGATGTGGTACTAATTGCTAGTGGGTGTGAATCACCCTGCCCGGTGTTGTTGTATGTGGTTACCGGGATCCAACCAGGGACCTTGGGCTTGCTTAGGTAGGCACCGGAACCACTGAGTTAAATCTCTAGCCCCTGAAATAATTTTTTAGAAAGAGGATTGTATTATTTTTTCCCCTTTATACTCAAGGAGTAATAATCTCATAGAAGAATCAGGCATTGAGTGTAATACTTGGAAGCTCCAAGCACATGTATAACCAGACTCCCAGCAGACACCAGGACACGTGAGGCTCAGTGGTCTGTTCTGAGAGATGACAGGCACCTGGGTGGTGAGGACTGAGGGGAGACTGGGTGAGCAGGTCATTGTGTGAGCAGAGGCCAATGATTCAGTATGGGTAACACCATGAGCCAGGTTTATGGAGCATGTGAAAAGTTAATATACAGGAAGATTCCTTTTTGGTCCTGCGAGGAAACAAAAGTCAAATCTAAGACTAAAGGTGAAGTTGAGTCCCTTCAATAATTATGATACTCATTATTTCTTCTTGTGTATACATTCAAGATTATTTCTGCATAATTATGGTATTAAAAGGACATTAATTTTCTCGTGTTTATTTTATGCACTGTAGAGTTTTTTGATTTACTTGTCCAGTGAAACTCACATCTTGAAAGGTCAACATCAGATTTGTCTGAACCCAAAATAATATTTAATAATAATTTATTAATCCAAGATGTTTTGAAATCTGTATAGATTATGGAATGGTTTCACTAATTAATGCATATTTCTGTTACAGTCGACCATCTGAGTCTCACAAATCTGGAAGTCATAAAATAAACAAGCAGAACAAACAAACAAACAACATTAAACGTTTGCACCTTTAAAGCACTCTCTAGGAAAATAGCTGTGAACTGGGACACGGAAACCCTGAGAAGTCAGCCTGAGTTCAGGCGGCCAGGTAGACAGGGGCAGGGGAACTTCAAAACGTCTCTGGAAGCTGATCGTTTCCAAGAGCATCATCACACGGATGATTTAGCAGGAAGGAAAATATGACTGGTGATCAGCATCTTGGGGTCCTCGCTGCTGGAACCCATCATTCACATATAGGGAAGTGGAGACAAAATATATCTCACAGGGATTTTACTCAGAATGGTTAACATGATGACATATCTGCGTTTGAATAGATCAGACTTTGGGCTTGGAATAGTCCACATTTATTTCCTTACCTTGCTCCCAAGACATCAAATATGATTATGATGTTTAAGATCTTCTGAGTCATAGTCTGGATTTCTTTTACTTTCTCTCAGCATAGTATCTACATCTTTTGAGTTGTATAGGCCTGCCAATGCAAAGAAGAGAGTAAAACCTTTTAACAGGGATAGTCTTGCATCTAAAACACAAATGACAGATTCTGCAACTAAACATGGCATTTAGGGGAAAGGGTGAAAAAGTAGAGAAATGTAATTATCCTCAACTGCCTATTTTATAGCACATTTTCCTGTTCACAAAAAAATTGAAAGGATTGTTTTGCCAAATGAGTTACTAATAAATCACACAGCATAGGAAAGAACATATACATTTGTTTCTTCTCTGTATTTAATTTTTCTGAAAAAACTTGTATAGTTATAGTATTTCTCTGGTCTTTTAAATTCACCCTTGAGGATCAGAAGTTCGGGACCCATGTGATTAAATTTACATGTTTATTATAATATTAAAAATCATTTATTTTCAAAATATTGACACATAATCTGAGGTCAATTTTGAAATCTTCCAATGGAAACAAAAGCAAGAAAATGGTTAGCTCTGTGCTCTTGAAGAATAAAGGAGTACACACAAGAGTAGAATCACAGGTCTGTAGAACTAGTTTGTTGCGTGATGTTTAGCTTTCCAGTAGAATGCATTTTGCAGGTGGTGTTTTATAAACAGACATTCCAGAATAAGGTGAAGAGACACCCATGTTCCTTTCATTCCCTGGTGGCTTAGCGTAAATAAACATGGGCAGGGTGAGTGATGGCGACCACTTAAACCTTGTTAGGTACTTAAGGCTGGACACCATGACGTTTGCATTCCTGGGATGAGGAACGGTGATTTAGTCTTGTCTAGAGGTCTGCCATACATTTCCTAGCAGAATGCAAAGGTGCGCCATCAAGGTCACAGGATCAGAAAATGCAGCTCCCAAGAAAGCCTGCTTGACAAGATAGCTCCAGTCCCAATGACTCCTGCATAGACCGTTTCCAAGGACAGTCGAGGCACATGCAGGAGCCGGCAGAACCCCTCTCGTCTAGGGAACAGGAAGCCTTAATAGAGTGTCTTCTCCACATCCTTTGCACCAGTTGCCTTGACCTTTGGATTGCTCCACCTTTTCTAAGTGACATAAATCTTGCTCTGACTGTTGGATGTCTTTCTAGAATGTCTGGTTCCTAGGAGGAAATGAAGTATTTAATTGAATGGGGTTTGTTGAGTCCTTGTTGTGTTAAAGATCTTTACCAGAGTGGTTTACTGCGTATTAAGACAGACCTTGATTAGCATAATTCCCAGCAGAGTCACCTTTTGGGAATTGATATCTTTCATTCCGGTGAGGGGTGCATTCAGGTGATTGAGGTAATGATGGCCTGGAAGAATTAAAGTACTCTCTAGAAACATCTAAGAAGAAGAAAGAATAGTAACAATAGTAATAACATATGATGTATACAATAATATATGATAAATTAAATTGCAATTACAGTAAACATGTTCAAAGTTAAAGTGACAGCAATTTAGATACTTGATTTCACTTAATTATGCTCACCTGAGGCTATAGGGTCCCTTGATCCCCTTTTCTAAAATGCATAAACTGAGGATCGGATGTGCTCTCTCATGAAGCTTGTAACACTTCAGTGGAAGACTGAGGACTTGAGACAAGTTGGACCCAATCCTGAGATTTCTCTCTTGAGTACTGATATCCACAGCAGATGAAATTAAAAGGCAGCTTCTACAATATCCCAGCAAATTATTTCATTATCTTGGTATTCACACATGTTCACTGTACCATGTTTTCTCAAGAGGTTTCTATGCTAACTGAGAACTGGCTATAATGTTCATTTTTTTTTCTAAATTTGAATTCCCCATGTAACTAACATGGAAAAGTAGCTATATGTGGTATGGATCTGGGGAAAGCTGAGAGAGATTCTCAGCTTGGAAGATTCAAGTTCCAGTTCTGGCTACTCTTTTGGTTGACCTTGAACTCGAGTATCATAGTAAGTCACTCCTGTCCTGCTCTAGCCTCATCTCCCTCTCAAGGCACATGGCAAGCAAGGAAAAGACCCACCACCAACAACACTAAGAACGCAATGGAGAACACAATCTCAAAAGGGCCTCAGACACGAAAATCTTCAAATGGCAGCTGCATTGTTCAAATAGGAAAACCAGTTTCTTTTAGTGCAGACTTTTGTTGACTGCTGAGCTGCTCTGGGATGGGGTGGCCCTCAACTCACTTCTTTACCTCTTGCCTTCCTTTTCATCAGCTCGTAGCTCAACTTGAGTGCACTAAATTCCAATTTGGTAATTGCATCCTCAAATCCTTTAATGAAGGTGTTTATCAGTGTATAAATAATTGCTCAGTAATTTCGTATTTGCAAACTGCGTCTTGACTGTTTATGTCGCTCTGAGGTTCCAGTGGAAGGTGTGGGCTCCCTCAAGTTCTCATGGAAGTTGGGGAGATTTCAGTGGCCCAGAGACTGGCACAAAGGGCGTCAACACTGTCCCCACCTGGGTTCACCCTCCTTGTGTTTTACCTGTTGTGCAAACCCCAGGAATGATCCTTTGTTTCAGTGCAAATGACGTGACCTCTCATCCAGGTTACATGCTGGGACTTTGGGGCCTGTCCCATTGTTTTCCATCTCATTGTCTTTCCTCACTTGACATCTTGCTGGGTAATACCCAGCCAGCTCAAGGAGGGGACACATTTCTGGTCCTTTGGGGGCTTCTCATGGTCACTCTCCCCACTGTGTTTTTGGTTGAGGTTCTTGATTATTCATGGAAATGCTGGGTCATCCAGGAGGCTAAAGGCCCAGAAAGGAAGTTTGAACAAGGCATAAAACACAACACTGCACTGTTCGCTTGCTGTCCCTAGGTGCCTCCGGGAGAAGCCTGCTGATGTGCTGAGGCCTGACACGCTTAGGGACAGAAGCCGGGTGACAAACCCAGGCTTCCTGGGCCGTCATTTTTCTCCTGGCCCTATTTTTTTCAGCTCACCATCTTGCAGAGACACTTAGCAGCTGACAGCTACTCGAGAAGTATTATTCTTAAAAGCTGAGCTGAAATTATTCGCCTCATGTAAAAACAAGTGCGATTTACATCTAATATGGGTAATTACTTTTACAGTTAATTAAAAGCGCTCCTCATTAAACCCCTGCTGTGATGCCAATGCATAGCATTTATTTGCAAACAGACCCTTGGTTTGAGCTCACCTCTACACTGGGCTCCTACCTGAGAGGGCTGCCTCGCTGGTATCAGGTTTAATTGTGCTGAGCTGGCAGCCCTCCTGTTACTGGGCTTTTCTCTTGCCAGCTTGTTATTGTTGGCATCGATGCATTCAGAGGCGCTGAAGCCTCTTGGCCCCAGATACCCTACTGGTGTGATAATTTAGTTAAAGAGATGAAGATCATTCCTAGGAGGTCAGGGTGTGGCCCTTAAAGAACTGGAGCGGCTGCTTTGGCTGAGGTTGTTTGCATTAGAGGTTGGCTTGAGGACTGTTTTGTGATTCAGAGAAAGCATCCTTTCCTCACAAACATGTGCCCTTGAACTTCCTGCAAACTCTGAGGTGAACCTTACCACCCGAACGCCATTGATCTATATGAGATTCCACTTAGTTTGTGGGAGCTGTTGGTTAACTGTATCCTTTCACATGACACCGCTCTTAAGTCCTCAGCTACCTTCGTAGTTAGATCCAAAACATGGTTTGCTAGAGTCTACAGTTGGGATTCAGATCATCTTAAACACACAGAAACGGAAACCTCCTCAAAGTATTACGTTTCTGATAAGTCACTGGGACTTTGTAATTAAAACAGACCATTATTTCAAGTCTGCAAATTTGAAGCAGCAGAAAGATTACGATATTCGAAGTTTACAAACCCCACGAATCAGATCCTCTTGTCTAGCGCTTGGCCTTTTTGGGACTTCTGCGAAGTCATTTGCTGCCATCTGCTGGCCATACTTGATAATACAGATGCTGAGGAAAGTGGAAATGTCAAGAAGTGGATGAAAGGTATTGCTGTAAATATTTCACGCCCTTCCTCGTGGATCAGATGAAGTGACTTCATTTGAAATTTGGCATTTTCATATGAGAGAACAAAGATTCTGAAGGATTTTGATTAAACATAAGTATGATTTCAAATTTCTACCAACTATGATTGTAAGAGATGACAGTTGCCATCTTTTTCTGCATGTGACAGGGAGAGGTCTGGTTCGGAGCCCCCCCCACCACCCGGCAATGCCTGAAACTTTTCGGAGTATGGAAACTTACATGCACTTTTCCTGTTAGACACTTGTGATAAAGTTTAATCCATAACTAGGCACAACAAGAGAGTAGGAACAATAATAGAATGGTTACAACAATATGCTGATATAGAAGTTATACACTGTCCTGCTCTCAAAATAACTCCCTGAGGTGTGGCGCCCTTCTTCTTGTGATAATATCAGATGACCCAGTCCCTCTGTAATGACATGACATGGACTTGTGGCCTGTAGTTTCGTGCTATTGTTGATCTTACCATAGGCACTGAGATCCCCATTGACCTTCGCTCCTGAACCCCAGGAAGTGAAACTACATGGATGTACTCAGTTTGGCAAAAGCTGAGGGACACTTGCTACACCAGATAAGGCAAATGACCTTGGACCATTGATTCACGTTCAAACTCAAGGACGTTATATGGTATAGGAGAACATATAAAATACACAAGAAGCAGGTAAATGGGTTTCTACACCTCTGTTTTTAGCTATCAAAGTGATGTCAAGCCTCTTCTTCCGTCTTTGAAACTCAGTTTTCTCATGTGCTAAATCGAAGCATTGGGCCCAGGGGTCCTCATGGCTGATGTTCCATTTTAAAGTCTGAAACTTTATGAAAGTCAAAGAAATTAGGAACTTGAGTTGCAGATAATCAGCAAGGTATTCTAAGCCTAGCATGAGACTGGCATCATTGATGTGTTTTCAATTAGAAGTAATTATTATTTTCAGAACAGTCGTTAATATAGGATCCAAGCTATCACAAAGATTGTGTTCACAAAGGGCACCATTTATAACCTTCAGGATTTACAATACATTTTAGATTTTTTTCTAAGTGTCACGTTGAAATGTAGTTTTAACTTATGTTATAAACTGTCCTGCCATAGTATTTATTTGCTGTTTGAAAGGGAAGGGCAAAAAAAAAAAAAAAAAGAAAAACACTTGGAGTTCTTCCCCAGTAGGAAGGAAGTTGATCACAATCCTGATTGGGTTTGTCATCCGAGCTGTGGGCTGTGCCTGGCCACCCTCCTGAGAGATGACTGTAGATGCACATATTTCCTGTGAGACACTCTCTCTGGGACTTTGAGTATTCCAGTGCAGGAAAACAGTACTCCATCTAGGATATATGATCCTTATTTAAGTCTCATGTCTTTTCTTTCCATAGCACTTCCAGAACTGATGACTGAAATCATCAATTAGGAGGGTCAAGAGACGATTTCTTAGAATCACCTGGGCCCGTGAGTGGCAAAGTCTGAAATGACTAGGATTTCTGGTTAAGGGATGTTTCTTTTCTCTTTGGGCTTGAAGTGCCAGGCTGTGGACTTAGGACTATACCAGTCTTTTCTCAGTCACAAGTACCCAAAGGTCAAGTGAGAGAGCTTGACACAAGAACCCCCTTGAGGTCTGTGTTAGTTCTCTGTGGCCATTGTTTAAAAGTGACCATGACTGTGTGCCTTTAAACAGCAGAAATATATTTTTCACAGTTCTGGAGGCCAGAAGTTTGACATGAAGGTGTTGACAGGGCCACGCTCCCACCAAAGGCTTTACGGAATTTTCTTGTTTCTCAGATCTTCAGGTAGAACATGCGAACATGTCATTCTAAGCTCTGCCTCTCTTGACATGGCCTCTTCTGTCTCTTAAAAGAATATTTGTCCTATGATCAGTCCCTCATAGTCTTGATTTTCCGATGATATAATCCTCAGTCATCTTCAAAAGAACCCACTGACAAATAAGCTCATAATCACATTCATTGGTTAGGGGAAGGATCTGTCTGTCTGTCTGTCTGTCTGTCTGTCTGTCTCTATCTATCTATCTATCTATCTATCTATCTATCTATCTATCTATCTATCTATCTACAGGAAGCTATCTAACCCAGTACAAATCACCATTTCTTTTTTAAAATTGAATTCTTTATTGGTACATTTTATATACAGCTCACAATCACAGTCAATATTGGGGAATTTATACCAGTATATGACATGAGTTGATTCTCATTTTTACCCATATCCCTACCCACCCCACAACTTTCCACCCCCTATATACATATGCTTCTTTTTTAAAATCATATTTACTCTTTCCCATAATTATTTTCTCCCTACCACTTTCCCTTTGAATATTTTCTACTTCACAAAATCTATCATATATTCTAGAACTCTTTTACATTTACAGGTTCTCATAACAGAGAAAAGATACAGTATTTACATATCTGTGACCTATTTGTTTCACTTATCAGTGTGTCCTCAAGGTGTGTCCATTTGCACATAAATGACTCAAACTTGTCATCTTTATGGCAGAGTAATACTCCATTTTATTTTTAAAAACCCGTATCTTCTTTATCCAGGCTTCAGTTGATGGGCATCTGGATTGTTTCCAAGACTGGGCTATCACAAACTGAGTTGCTATGAACATGGGTGCACATATGCCTTTATGATATGATTCTTTGAATTCTTTTGAGTTTATTCATTGCAGGGGAACAGCAGGGTCAAAGGGGACCTCTAATCCTAGTTTTCTGAGGAACCTCCATACTGATCTCCATACAAATCACCATTTCTACATCCTTTGCGATGCCCCAGATCTCCTTGGCAGGCATTTTTTCTCACCTGTTCATGGGGCTCTCAGCCTTCTGGCCTTTCAGCACTTGGCATGATGCTGATACACAATCCAGCGTGTGTACTGGGCACAGATAACTCCAGCCAACAACAGCCCTCATGCAATTTGCAGAAGCAAAGAAACCTTTTCAGGAGAGAGAACAGCTTCTGAAGAGAACAGACACATGAGGGTTTTGATGTGTGAGAGCTGGAAGAACTCGGAGACCTCTAAAGAGAACACTTTAAAAATAGATCTGTGGTTAAGTTCTCAGCGCTCCGTGCAGCACCTGGCTTCGCAGACTCTGGCAAGATGTCATCCCTGAGAGCCCGCACTTACTAATGACTTGCTGGGTGCTGAGACAATTCCATCCGCTGGATATGCCTCGGAGACAATTCGGCGCGTGCTCAGTGCCACTGCTGTTATTTTACGGATGGGGAAACTGAGTTGGCGTCAGTTGGCCTCACCGTTCAGGACCCACAACTGGTGCGGCTGAGCCCATGAGTGCAAACTGCGCAGAGAGTGTCTTCGTTGTCCATGAAGAATTCTTTGTCTTGACAGGAACCGAGTCCCAGCTCAGAGGCTTGCTGACTGCGGGGAGCAGAGTGCGGGCTTCTGTAGGGAAATTGACTGCTTGCCAATGAGCGTGCAGCTCCAAATTCGTACTTAACACTTAAGTAGTTGAGCTGTTTTCCAAGTGAAGCCATCAAGTAGGGCTGAAGTACTTACGCAGCTACTCCGGTTCGGAAAAGGTCAGGTTGGAACCCATCTAGAGACATACGCTCTGCACAGAGCGATCCGAACAATAATTTGTTCCCGCCAAAGTGACATTTTTCCAATTTGAGTCCTGCATTGTTCAGAAGCAAGCGCCATCCCCTGGGGCGCCTCCTGCGTAGACCTGCAGTGGATGACAAACCAACAATATCATCTAAATAAAAAATCGAGCATAGGTTTAGTAAATGAATCCTGACATGAATAAATTGAATAATCTTCAGGAAATGGTGGGGGCTCTGTTTGTGCCAGATGGCTTTTTCTCTGTCACTCGCGTGGGTCCTCAATGCAGATTAAAAACAGAAATCTGCCTCCAGTTTATTGATTTCGTTAGTTTGTTGATTAACACCTGGCACTTCTGCATGGGAAAGTCAGTGTCAAGTACGTAGCCTTCCCCGCAAGCCACATGTCTTGCCCATGGTGGAAAGAAAGGAAAGGTGGGTCTCACCTGGTCAGGGCACAGCAGAGCGGGCACAGTGCTATCTTTCCTCACTTCGTTTCTATGTGGCATTTTCTGGGTTGAAAACTAACCCATTATTTTTCTCTCTTCTGTACTGAGTTCACTTGTAATTTCTCTGTATGCGTTCTAGCAGATGAGTTCTGGGAAGTTCTCCGGAATAGTAAGGGGTAGAATAAGAGGCTCCTGCTGTTTTGCTGGTTTAGAGTCCAAAGACTGTCGGAAAACTCAGCCAGAAGGAGAGGAAAGAAGGGAGAAACCTTGTGGAGGCAGGATGGCAGGACCTGAGCTGTGTTCTCCACCTGACCTGGGAAGCTTAGTTAGCCCAGGCTGGCATAACTCAAAGGTGTAGCCCAGGTTGTAACATCTCATGGTGCCAGAGGCTGGAAAGTGAGGTCAGGGTGCAGGCATGGTCAGGCCCCAGCAAAGGCTACCCTTAGCTCGTAGACTGCATGTTCTCCATGTGTCCTCACATGGCCCTTCTCTGTCTCTTGCTGAGGGTGGAGGGTGGGCAGAGAGGAAGGAAGAGACATCCTTGGCGTCTCTTACAAGGACTTGATCCTGTTGCGTCAGGCCTGGCTCTAATGCCTGAACGAGCCTTCTTTATGTTCTTTAAGGCCCCATTTCCGTATCCAACCACGTAGAGGGTTAGGACTTCATCATAGGGATTTCAGGGCCATGCGCTTTCAGTTCACACCCCTGGTTACAGTGTGGAATCTAATGCAGGCCCTTTGGGGTGAGGGCTGGCAGGGGTACACTGAAAGACGCTCCGTGATCTGGTAGTGTCTGAAATACAGACGCCCTTTTGATGAGTCGGTTCCTCACACCTTTCCCTGAAAGGAACTGAGAGTGTGGATGGTAAAGAAATTTGCCGGAATTAACCCAGCCATTAAGCGGTAGAGCCATGCTTCGAGCGTGGGGTCTCATGCCTCAGCTAGAACTGTCAGCCACACCCCGGTCCTGCAGCAGTTCTGCCCGAAACCCACAGGGATGCATGGGGCTTGCGGGGGTGCCCGAGGGGTCTTAGCCAGAGTTTTGTACTCAGGAGACCTGCGGTGGAGTCCCCTGAATATGTGCACTTCCCCTACATTACTTATTTTTTACCTATTTATTATTTAAATTGATGGTTATAAATTATATAAATTTATGGTGTATGACACGATGTTACGAGAAACACATATCATTATAGAATAGTTAAACAGAGCTAATTCACATCTGCATTATCACGTTTACCTAGTGTTACAGTGAGAACAATTAAAATCTGTTTCCTTAAGGGCTGTCAAGGATATAGCACATTATGATTAACTATAGTTGCCATGTTGTTCAGTAGGGCCCTGGAACTCAGTCCTCCTGTCTCACTGGAATTTTGTCATTTGTGCCTGGATTATTTCCCCTGGAATGATACATTCTGGAGTTCATCCATGTTGCCCCAAATGGCAATCTATCCTTCCTTCCTTCCTTCCTTCCTTCCTTCCTTCCTTCCTTCCTTCCTTCCTTCCTTC
>PVIC010004834.1:0-60663 GCA_004025085.1 Thryonomys swinderianus | reverse complement strand
TGATGAGGGGAAGGAATAAATATGATACAGAAAGAAAATAAAAGAGCATGTATAAAGGGGGGAGGAGGGGGGAGAGGGTAGGGATATGGGTAAAAATGAGAATTAACTTGTGGCATATACTGGTACAAATTTCCCAATGTTATATGTGATTTTGAGATGTATATAAATTGTACCAATAAAGAATTCAATTAAAAAAAAAGTAAAAAATGAGTAGGAGACTGTATGGCTTAGAGGTATCCAAAGGCAGTAGGGGTGTGTGTGTGTAAAACTTCAGTTGAAAAGTCTGTGTTTGAATAATGCTATCATTTGTGTATTTAATAGCCACTATATATTGCGGACTGGGCTAGCACTGGGCACTAGACCTGCTTTAATTACACATGCTTTAATTTGATACCATAAGCATGTCATTGTAAATTAAACATCCAGATAAACACCCACATGCACACATGCCCCTGTGTGTACTTGTTCGCTCTCATCCAGATTGGCCTGAACTCTTTCTGATAAAACTAGATGCCCAGAAAGGTGGACATGGCCTTGCAATGGTATGGTTGTCCTTCAGCAGCTGTTTTCAGAGGAGGGGACTTCGCTGCTTCAGACTGTGGGCTCTCCTCACCATTTAACAGATGTATGTATTGCTGTGGTTTGCAGATAAAAGAAATAAGGACACAAGTAGATACAAACTGTCCTCCAAGGAAGAGGAACGTGTTCTGTACATTGAGTATATGAATGAATGAACTCCTGTGCACTCACATGAGCACTTGCCCTCGTGAGCACACATGCACACACACAGACACACACACACACGACTAATGTAAGATTTTTTTTATGCTAGAACTATTTTATCCTCTCTCAGAGACTATATTGCAATGAAGAAAAACAGACAGTTAAAGCAATCAGTGTGTAAAGTGGCTGGAACTTGGGCCTTCGAGGCCTGTTGTACCTAGATCTGTGTGCAGAGGCCTACAGATCATGGTCCCCAGGAAGACGGAGTGTGTGACTCCTGCTACCTCTGGCTTTGGCCCTCTGGTCTCTCTGCAGGACACTGGGAATTTATCTTTCTTCCTGCAGGGGCTGTGACAGGTTTCTGTGGACCTGGTGACAGGCGGTAGTGAAAGATATCCCCTTTTCTTTGAAGCCTGCTTGAGATCCCCACCATGGGTAGTGTGACCTCTGGCTTTACGGAAACCTGGTGTCTGGCTGCCCACTCTTGGTGATCCTGTCTTGTCTTGTGGTCCCCTCTAGAATTCGATCTTGTTGGAGATTTTTGGTGGTAGTGGTGCTCGCACATGGGGATCTTCCATAGTGGAATGTTGTGTTGCTTTCCACAAAGTCATTGATCAAGCATCATCTTATTTTATCTTCATAACCTGTATATAGCCTCATCTCCCCTGCCATGGATGGATGGATACTGAAGGGTGAGATAGAGTTGGATACTGAGCCATCAAACAGCTTACAGCAAATGCCTTTCACCTCACTCAGGGCTTAGTGAATAGAATGCCTTTCAAAGTATCAGAATGGCAATGATTCCAAAAGATATGTTTTTTAATCAAGAGAAGCTGGATAACAGTCAGAGTTCACAAAGACTGTGGGTCTGGGTGGATGTTGGTGGCTGACTGCATTTCCTTGCCAGATAGAGTATGAAGATTTCACCCTTTCACCCTGGAGTAAACCTGACAAATGAGACCAACAGTCAGAATACTGCAGTCCACAGCTGCCTATGCAAAGAAATGGGGCTGTAACATATAGATGTAGGCCAGGATGTCTGGGCACTGCAGCCTGAAGAGCCAGCTCTGCTTTTGCAGTTGCATTCATGGACACTTCCTTCTAACCTTTACTGAATAAGCCTTCTGTCCCTTTTGGGTCTCTGCTAAGCTGGCTCCAGATTCAACCATGATGAGCTTATGTCCCTGGTTTTTCTTAGTGATACTAACCTCTCCCTTTGAGATGCCTTGAAAATTGACTTTTTCTCTAGAGTGGCAGCAGTAATTGGTAGGTATGGCCTCAGGCTTGCCCTGTCTTGAGCGTGGGTATTTAGAGGCCATGTGTGCTCAAAAGAAAGGAGAGATTACTCATCTGTAGATACTGAGTGGGGAGCATATAGAAGGACATGGCATGGCAGGACTAGGCTTGGGTAGGGTTTGTCAAGGAATCTTTTTAGCCCATTGAGCCAGGAGATGGGGGGTGGTTGGAGTATTGGCTCACAGTGGATGCTGCATGCAGTTAAGGACAGAAGGTCTGAGGATTGATATAGTTGTGAATATTGGTGTTTCGCAGGAAGGATATTAGGGTTTGATGTGTTTGTGGAAGTAGCAGTCAGTGTGTTAGTGTCCTAGGCAGGTTTAGTCCTGTGACATCACTTGTTAGTGCTGTTTCCCTTGGTCTGGCCTTGTGTCCGGGTGCTTCTCGTTCTGCCACGGTCTCCTGCATGGGCAGCGCATTTCAGCTTTTTGAATCATTTCCTTCCATGGTCCTCTCCATGAGGACTTCAATACTTTCATGGATATCTCAGTAGGGCTGAGTGAGAAGGTAAGGGAATTGGTTCAAGGCCTCCTGATATCAATAGTTTAAGCACAAAGGGGCCCTCCTGGTCCTTCAGACAGCCTCACTTCTTTGTGCTGTGTTTTGTGTCCCTTCCCTGCTGTGGACTCCACATCTCTCCAGACATCATTACCAGGAAGGCTGGCCTAGCCTTTTCCCAGAGAGGCCCAGCAGTGAGCATCTCAGGCATTACTTCTGCCCAAGGACTGATGATTGTAATTGTGACATCGACAGTTAAATCCATATGAGCACATATTCATTGGCCAGAAATAAATAAATCCAAAGGAAATTTGAGAAAAGCCTTGGCATGATCTGCCCACGTGCAGCACCCTGGAAAACTGGAGTAGAAGGGTTTGTGTTATTTCTGAGTCTTTCTCCTTACCTGCACGCTGCAGCTTTCTGTGCCAAGTCCTTCATTACTGTGTTGTCCTTGGGAAGGTTCTGAGTGTCTTTCTGAATACTTACAGGAACCATTCCGATATTGCATGCTTTTTTCTTGCATGAAAATTTCAGGAGACATTAATGGAAAACATGCTTTTATGTATCATTAATGTTGTAAATTCTGAAATGTACAATCCTCAAACCCAACTACATGTATTCAGTGTTGTAGAGTGCTACTGCCTCTCTTCTGCTTTGCATCTTAAGGGAAGTAGTAATGGCTGTGCTAACATTATAATACAAAACTGGTTTTGGAAACAGATAGGCCATGTTGGAGAGTGGCTGATGCTAGACTTACATTGGATATCCCATTTGCAAGACACCATTAGGAATTTCCTTTAATCTTTAATATTCCTTGTATCTGCCCTTTTATTGTATGAAATATCTTACTCTGTTCCTTTGTAGATAAATGAAAACCCAAACTTCTTTGACCTGGTCCTTAGGCCTCAGAGTCTCTTCATTTTACAGCTTTGTTGGTGTCCACCTGGGCCGTGTTGCTGCGTGAAGTTGCCATTTCCTCCCCGCAGCAGCCTGCTCCAGAAGCTTGCTTGGAAAGGGCTCCAAAACCCAACATTTGTGCTTATATTTGTGTGTGTGTGTGTGTGTGTGTATACACCAGGGAATACATGTACCTGTATGTTTATATATGTTGTGTGTCATATATGTTTGTGAATAATTCTGTATTTGCATGGAGGCACATACATATATGCAAGTACATGTGAATGTTTGTATAAATTACTGACACAGCAGTAGAAATGATGTTGCCAAATAATCGACCCTCTCCAGTTGTCAGTTTTCAGATTGTAGGATGTGAGTGCAAAACACGTGGAGAAAGGGACACAGGCTTCTAGCAGACACACATTGTGTTCTCCCACTGACTGGTACCCCTGTGTCCCGTGTAGACTGCAGAGAGATCCTGCTTCCTATGATGACCGACCAGCTCAAGTACCATCTGGAGAGACAGGAGGACCTGGAGGCCTGCTGCCAGCTGCTCAGCAATATCCTGGAGGTCCTTTATAGGAAAGACGTGGTGAGTGATGGGCAGCTCGGCTGGTCGCCTTCTAGAACTGCACGGGGAGCCACATCCTGCCACTGCCTAAGCTCCAGCCACAGTCTTATAAAGGTTTACTTACAAAGTAATGGCCTTGGGCTGGACATTGAGCTCCGTGGTTCCAGTGCCTGCCTAGCAAGTGCAGGGTCCCTGGTTTGATCCCTGGTAACCATATACAATAATACCAGGTATAGTGACTCACGCACACCAGCAGTCAATACCACATACTACAGTGCAGGGTGTGGTGGCTCACACCTATAATTCCAGCACTCTGGAGGCAGAGACAGACAGAAGGATTGCCGAGTTTGAGGCTTGCCTGGGCTACATAGTGAGCTCAGGGCCAACCTGAACTACAAAGTGAGACCCTATCTTCCCAAAACAAAACAAAACAAAACAAAACAAAACAAAAAAAACTAACGGCCTTAGCGAGGCATGACGGTTCATGTCTTTAACCCTAGTGCTCTGGGAGGTGAGGCAGGAGAAACCTAAGTTTAAGCCAAGCCTGGACAATTTAATGAGACTCTGTCATAAGAAATAAAATAAAAAGGCTGGGGATGTGGCACAGTGTGCATATCCTATGTTTAAGCTCCAGTATTGCAAAATAACAATGATAAACTGGCCTTAATTTTTAGGTTTACCCTCTTCCTTTCTCTCTTTAAGGGTAGACTTGTCAGTTTAAATTATTTGTGTTTGTATATTATGATTATTATAATGTTTGTTCTTCTGCATTGAAGTAAGCTTTTTATATCATGTGTTTTCTTAGTAAAATGCTTCCAAAGGCCTATATTTTCTTTTTTTTTTTGAGACAGGGTCTTGCTTTGTAGTTCAGGCTGGCCCTGAGCTCGCTTATGTAGCCCAGGCAAGCCTCGAACTCAGCAGTCCTCCTGCCTCTGCCTCCCGAGTGCTGGGATTACAGGCGTGAGCCACCATCAAAGGCCTATATTTTAATCCTTAGGTTAGATAAAAGAATTTAATGCTAAAAGTTGCCTAATTACCTCTGTTCTCTCTTGCAAGTCTTATCTTTATTAAAGTAGTACAGGGCAAAGCTTCCCCCCAACCAGTGGTGCTTCAGAGAGTTATAAACAGAACAGCTCTCTGTTTCTTGACCTGCAGGAAGCAGCCCCTAGTGCTTTTTTACCTCTGGAATTTTCTTTCCTATTTCTGAACTGTGTGCTTATTCCTTTGTCTCCTCTTTTATGATCAGAAGTTTGGTATAAGGACATACAAAGTCTCACCCTCTTGCCTCCTACCCTCTGCAAGCCGTGTGTACTGTCATCCATTTTCCTGATGTTTCTGGAAGGGTAGAAACTGGGCTCCTCTTATCTTTATTCTTATCCCGGGGGCCGTTAGGGAGACAGGAAGTGTTCTGTACTTCTACTTCCTGACCGGGGTGCTCAGAAACATGGCTGGCTGCCAGTCCTCTTCAGCATCGGCTCCTTCTCTCCAAGCTGAGCTAGTCCTTTCAACAAAAGAGATCAGATTCAGCTGTCCATGATGCTGGTGGTGACATCAGCTCTTCACAGTATCACCTTTTTGGAAGAGATTCGGAGGTTTTCCCCACGGCCCCCCTCCAGTGGTTCCATTCTAGGAACTTCACTTACCTTATGGGTAAAAGGGCTGTAAGCCACAGCTCTGGGCAGAAGCTGTGACTCCTGGGAAGGGTCCTAGTTCTCCTCTAATCAGGTCAACATTCGTGGAACTCAAGCCAGTATCCTATCACACATTAAATAAGAGAGTGATTTTCTTTACTGATTAAAAATTGTGTGGCCATATGAATTTTAGCTAGTTTCCTAAATGATATTTAAGCATTGTGTTCCATGTGACTTAGTGAGACTCGACACACAGAGTAATGTCAGTTATTTATCTGCCTGCGGCCCACTTACAGATAGCGAACAATCCTTGAAAGCTACATTGCTGGTCTAATCAGTGATCATAAATATATTGTTTAATTAGATTTGCTTATAAGGTTTACTTAAATTACTATTATTATATAATGAATTAGTATTAATGGAATATAATCAATAAAGTGCCCTCAGTTTTCTTTGTGAACACATTTGCTTTTGACAAGGACCATTTTTCATCTCATTGAGGTTATAATTGATTTACTTTTTCCAGGGTAAGTGGATCTTGTGACAACCGTCGGGCTTGCATGTCTGTAGTTGTCTTTTGTGTCGGTTTTCATTGGTATGTCTTCCTGCAGGGGCCGACGCAGAGACATGTCCAGATCATCATGGAGAAACTGCTTCGTACAGTGAACCGCACCGTCATTTCCATGGGGCGGGATTCAGAACTCATTGTAAGTGCTCAGTAGCATATGCTTGGTGCTTAACTTTGGCTGAGAGCATTTTCCTAGGAATGACATTTATTATCCCAGCCCCAAATTCCATCTGGTTCTTATCCAACTGCCATTGGAAAATGAGCTTATTTTCTTAAAATATAGTGAGCAGTCACAACACAGTCTGCGTGCACAAAATGCTCTAATGTTCATGATTCTGGAAGTAAGTGTCAAAGTTGGAGGGGAAGCAAACATTCAGTATAAGATTTTTCATGACTTTACTTCCAGGAAAAGAAATTTATTTTCTTCTAAATCTTTATTCTGCTGGCAGTTTCTTCATATTTACACATAAGGTGCTATTAATAAAATTTTATGAAGGATCTTAAAAAGTAATTGAGGTATTCCAATGTGGCTATTTTATTGTCTGTTTGAATTTGTTAAGGGTGTTTCTTTAATGCATAGTAGTTACAATTGGAAAACTATTAATTTTTGCAGGGATTTTTTTTTTTTTTTTTGTTTTTTTTTTTGGAGACAGGGTCTTGCTTTGTAGTTCAGGCTGGCCCTGAGCTCACTATGGTGCCCAGGCAAGTCGCCGCGAACTCAGCAATCCTCCCGTCTCTGCCTCCCGAGTGCTGGGATTACAGGCGTGAGCCACCACGCCCAGCATTATATGTGGTAACCGGGGATCGAACTCAGGTCCTTGCGCTTGCGAGGCAGGCGCCGGAACCACTGAGCTAACCCTCTGGCCCTTTGCAGGGATATTTTAAGTATAATTTAGATAATATTTCTAAGTGCAGATCATGGTGTTTTCCACTGATGGTTTATTATTACCCACCTCCCAACCCTGTACTGTTAAATTTGATTGTTTAGGCAAAAGGCCTACACATAGGTCCTTGTTTAGCTTTTGTCATTTGTTGTATGTTGCCATCTAACTGTACTTGCTGAGTGGCCTTTGGGTTGGGGGGGCATGATACTTTCCTAATCAAAGAATAGAAAAACTCTTCAGTTCGACTGGCAATCAGATAAGGCATATTGGTCTTTCTTGGCATGTGACCTTGGCTCTGACTGGATATCTGAGGAGTGAATAGCTAAGTGGAAACAGGTTTCCTTTGGACAACACAGCTAAAGTGTCGTGCTGGGCTTGGCACAGACACTGTGGCTGATGACCCAGGACAGTGCTGTGAGTCAGTTGCTGTGCACCGAAGGCCAACAAATGTGGCCTGAATATCTTTCCAGCTAGTGAAGTAGTCTAGTTCTTGTTTCATAATTTTAGAACATGTTCTGATATGATTTTTCTATTTGTACGTATCTCATTTAAATTTGAACTATAGTGTATTTGAATTAGGAAATAAAATATTTCCATTAACAAGTTAATTTGCAGTAGACTTTACCATTATCACATGCATATACCTATTCTGCTTCTCCATCTTTTTATTATAGCTGTTCTTTTCTAGAATCTAGAACCACCTCTTTGTTTTGTGTGGGTGGAGACTGAGTCCTGGGCAGCAGAACTGGGGCCAGGGGTGGCCCTGGGGTGTGTGTAGATGCTGCACCTGCTCGTGTGGGAACTCAGGTATAGCAAACAGCTGTGACTTAAAGCGGCACAAAGTGTTGTGTCCTTCTGCTGTGATCCTTCCTGGAAAGGCCTGGATTAGAGGTGCTGGAGTGAGACACAGTGACCACCCAGCAGGTTACCCTGAGTGAGCAAGGGGCCTCTGGAAGTGTTCTGCCTGGTGGGTGGGACAGAGAGATGGCAGAAGTGGAGAACAGTCCTTTGCTATAATCTAAGTCCTGGCACATACTTGGCAAATGCTGTATGGCTGAGCTGCTCCCCTGCTTTCTGATTCAAGCTGCTTTCTAGGTGGTGTTCGCTTGATGAATAGCTCACTGGCCAGCAATTAAATAGGGGATAGGAGGGCAGACACGAAGCTCATAAAAACCTGGACAGGTGCTTAAGAATGTGAAGAGATTATACAACATGCTCGCAGCTTAATCAGAAGGTAGAATGGAGCATGCAGGACATGGTACTTCCTCTCACCACGTATTCCAGGGTGTCTCTGGGAAATTCTCCTGTCTCAGTAGTGATGGTAACAGTAGCAGCAACAATAGAAACTCTTCATTGAGCAGCTGTTTTTGTGCTGTGCCCCATATAACTAACCAATGGAAAGATTCTCATTCACTTCTCACCCTCACCCTGCACATGCAGCTCCAGGAAGTGTCTTGCAGACAGAAAATCATCAGGACCCTTCAGCAAGGATGGCAGCACTAGCGTGGAGCCTGAGCGTGGTGCTAAAGTTTGCTTCTGGTCTCTGCTGTGAAACTAAGACACATGGTGCTGCTGACTGTGGTCCAGTTCAGCAGCTATCAAAGAAGGCTGTAAATTGCTCCCTGATCTCTATCCTAGTCAGGGAGGCTGCTTTCCAGGGAAATAGGCCCCTTTCTATATTCTGCCTTGTGTCATTTCTGTACACCTGAACACCAGGATATCTGGGAAGCAGAAGGGCCAGATTAACAGTTAAGTGCTCATTTTATGGAAGCCTTGGGATGTCCCAGCTTGGAGGGGCTCATGTGTTCCAAGGAACTCCTAAGAGCTGTGAGAAATGGGCCTGACCATGAGTTCCCACCCTCAGTCTTACCCATGGGTGGTAGCCATGTTCATATTGGACAGTGGGCAGGGGTGTGAGGCCGTCAGGGCCTGGAGGGACTCAGCCTAGTGCTGGATCCAGGCCCATCTCCCAAAGCCCTTGACCTTCTGAAACAGAAGTCTTGAGAGACAGGAAGTGGATTGAGTCTTAAGCTGACTCCTCCCTGGTTCCCAGTGTCTATGATATGTATAAATTGTGTGAAACTAAACTGTTCTAAACTTTAATTATTTAATGAATGATGACAACATTAAGCTATTCCAAGAACAGCATTTTTTTGCCACTTAAAATGCAAGTCCTTGAGAAAGATCAGTCAGTCTTCCACCAACCCCAAGTCCTCTCTTGAGGTCAGTGGAGTCAGAATGCAGTGCCTCTCCTGCTGGGTATGCTTGTCTTGTCCTCCCAGTTGGTGTCACATGTAGATGAACCGATTCACTTTTTTTTTTTTTTTTTGAGACAGGGTTTTGCTTTGTAGTTCAGGCTGGCTCTGAGCTCACTATGTAGCCCAGGCAAGCCTCGAACTCAGCAATCTTCCTGCCTCTGCCTCCCGAGTGCTGGGATGACAGGCATGAGCCACCACGCCTGGTGCTGTGGTATATGGTATTGATTGCTGGTGGGCGTGAGTCACCACACCCAGCATTGTATGTGGTTACCAGGGATCGAACTCAGGACCTTGTGCTTTTGAGGCAGGCGTCGGAACCACTGAGCTAAATCTCTGGCCCCCATTTCACTTCTTAATGTCCCTGTTATTCTGTGAGTTTAGATAAGAGGAAGATCAGGACAAAATATCCCTGACGGGGTGGACCAAACCTTACTCAATGGGCCTTCTAGGATGGGAAAGGGCCACACAGTAGTTTATAGATCTGTTCTGAGTCAGTGGTACCATTTCCTTAAAACTGGGAAATTTCAATCTTAATGCGTTAATCATTTTCGCATAAGCATATTGGAAATTTTAAAACTGCATCAGCTGGAAAGTTCTAAATAGATGTGGAAAAGGATTTTTTTAAAGTTAAAGAGATTAAAAAACTTTTGAATAGATATGATTTCCCAAGTGATTTATTCTGTCATACTGTCCGCTTTAACACTAGAACTGTGAGCTCTTTCCATCTGGGTGCTGCTCATGGGGAACGTTATTCTGGACTCATGTTTCCTGTGTCTAGTGACATGTGGAAGAGAGACCAGAGACTTCACATGTCCCTGATGAACTGTGATACCCAGTATGAGGCTGTTTTCACCCAGGCTGTCACATTTGACAAAAACTGCACTTTGCAGTCAGTTGCATTATATTTGAGATGGCTGCTGAACTGTGTTTCATCCATAGAACAAAACTGTCCCATGGTCTTAAATATTATACTAAAATCCCACACTAAACAAGAAACCAACAAATTCCGTTTGGCGGTGGTTGTGGATTCGCAATCACACGATTGCTGACAGCAGGCCCTGGAACAGTAACCTTGCCAGAAGAGTCAAATATCATTTTCTCTCCAGTCCAGTGTAGTCTGATTCTGTGGTACACTTGAGTGACATCCTTAGTTTTACGTTAAGACTGATGTCAGATTTACTTTCATTCTCCTGTTTGAAACGCTATCCGGGCCCTTGGCGTAAGGCAGTTCTCTTCATCAGAGGCGCGAGCTGAGGTGGGAACAGGGCTCCTTCCTTTGTTGCGTGCGGGTTGCCAGCCCTGCCATTCAGTGGGGCCGGGTGCCCCTCACATCAGGGGTCTTCCCTACATTTCTGTGCAAAGCTGGGATGCATGCTGACACAATGCTCCTTCTCCTTTGCTAATAACTGCTGCTTTTTTCAAATGATCAAATTTATAATCTGTTAATGGATCTTTTAAAAATGTAATGAAATAGGAAGAACCGTCAGAGTTTCTTGGCCTGGACATGCACCAGAAGACTGAACCTTGCTCATTCAGCAAAGTGGAGATGTGGGCCTGTTCCAAGGAAAATTCCTTTGGAAAGTTCCTGGAAGCAGACTTAGGGCAGGGGCGATACGGCCTGGATTCTTGAGTTGCTCTTGTGACCACTGGAGCCTGGTGACTCATGGACTCAAGGGATGAACACTGTTTTGTCTTCGCCCTGGACAGCTGCCGTTGGGGACATCGGTGATCTGGGGGAGTGCTTCCCCAGGACAGCAACATCATGCTGGGGAGTTCGCTGTGAATGAAAATTGAGTGCTTTCCCTGAGCCTGGGTGATATACAAGGACCCGACAAGCTGCTTCTTTTGGGAAATACGGAATTAAAGTCAGTTTTTCAAGGAATTGTGCCCTTTTTTTACCACGACTAATAGACATTTTCACAATGATGTTCCATTCTCTAGCATGAGGTGCCTGTTCTCATGGAGTTTTAAGTATGAGTGTGATCCTAACAATTGCTGGTTTTTGAGAAATCTTTCAGTTGCAACAAAGAAAATACATTGTGCACATTTCCAATGCATGGTGTTTGGCTTTTGCATACATATCAGACAAAGTATCTCTAATTACACTGCTTTTCCTATAAATTTACTTATAAACATGAAGCTTTCAGAAAACCATCTTATCACATATCTGTAGTTAGTAATGCTTCAAAAGTTGGTTTTTATTTGAAGTTGGTACGGCGGTTTTTCTTACTATATTCTTGTGACCCTGGTACTATTTTAAATGTTGGTCACTAACTGGGTTGACAGCGGAAATAAAAATCATGTCATAGCTTGGGTAACATATATGCTGAAATTCTTGTATATTCGTACCAAATTGCAAAGGGGCTTAAATATGAAGCAGTTTAAAAGAGAATAGGCACCTTTCACATGACCCGTCAACTGTCCACATGCCGTGATATTTAGGCAATAAAGAAAGCATATCTTTGATGGTATATCATCTCAGTTTTAATTATGATTGCGTATCTTGGTGATAGCTTGTGTGCAGTGTTGTCAAGTACAATGGTGTCGCAAGGCATTTTGCATGTTCTTTCAGTGAGTGGCCACTGCCAGCTGGTCCTGGTCAGGCTTCTTGTCCTTTACACCTTGGTGTCCAGGCGCACTCAGCTCTTGATAGAGTGGAAAGCACGGCAAACTTGTAGGATACACAGAAAGTTTCTGCTCATTGCTTAAGCCCTTTTGGAGCAGCAGGATTTTACTATACTTTGGTTTCCTCCTCTTGAGATATTCCACTGGCCTTGGGAAGAATGAGTGGCTGAGATCGAAGGTGCATGTGCAAGGCCTTGGACTTGTGCTTCTTTCTCGGAGCCGAGTCACACACTCGTGCTGTGATGGTGGGACATTGTGTAAAGTAGCGAAGGACCTTGATTTCATCTGGGTGCTCATAGGAGAGGATCCTTGAGATGGTACCAGTAGGTGACTGAAGGTGGATTGTACCATGTGGATAGAATACTCTCCTTGCCGACCCTGGGGTGGCACACCAGGCCTTCCTTTTCTGCACACAGCACTTGGCTGCATCCTCCTCCCTTCCTGAGGAGTATGCAAAGGTAGCAGGAGCCTCATGCTCAAGTGAGCAATGCGCTCTCCTTGCAGGTGGACTGTGGTTGTAGGCACAGGGTCCGGGGCGGGGGAGAAGGGGAGGGCATTTCCTCCCACAAGCAGCCCAGGTGACACAGCTGCTGTTCCCCTGAGGGGACTGGGGCAAGGGTGGGCTGGTGTGTGCAGGGGAGGAAGGGCCTCAGCCAAGACAGGGCACTCATCTTACCCAGAGGTGGGAAGAGGGAAGAAAGATGAAGCTTGCCAGACCCCTAGGGCTGGAGACAGGTTGATGTCGTTTCTAGAGAGAAGTTGCCTGCACTCGGCTGTCCGAGGATTTGCGTAGTAATGATAGATAGATGAGTTTAGTCAACTGTTTTTGGCTTCTTTAAAAATGAGACTTAAGTTAAGTGCACTGTGCTGTGAGCGCTGTGCCGCCTCCTTCTCAGAGGCCAGGATCCTGCTAGACCAGTAGAGGGGCTCTGGCCTGCCCAGGACCTGGCGCATTGCTTCTTAGTCCAGGCACCTTTTCTGCTTTATTTTTATTTCCCAAGATATTAAGGCTATGAAGTATGATAGCCACACAGAATATTACCTTTGTTTTTTTATTTAAAAATTAATAAAGAACTCAATGACAAGTATAATAATTTAATCTCTATACTAATGCCATGTGTACATCTACATGTGAGGGGACACTGTGTGTTCCACCTTGGCTTTGTATCAAAGTTTTTATTTAAATCTTTCCAAGAGAAGGATCACCATCTTTCAGTGACACACTGGAATTAAACTATGAAATGATTTAAAAATATTGTTTTCTATTCTGAGTATTACTTTCTATTGTTAGGGCTATATTAATTTATCTTCAGTTTCCTTTTTTTATTGGGGAAACAAATCTTATTTACTTTTTGGTCTAGACTGATTTGAAATGGTGACATCTGTATTACTATGTCATGTGTTACGATGTCCTCGCATTTGGACAAATGGGTGGCACTAATTAGATAGCTGCTAATACCCTTTTCAATGCATTGAGATGGTTGGGATTCTTAAAACATAGGAGAGATAATTTGTTCAAACATCTTTATAACTTTAGTTAAAAACAGTATAAAAACATGAAACACGTTTTTAAATTGTTCATTTTTTTTTTTTTTTTTGTCTACATGAAACAATTGCACTTCCTTCATGGTACGGGATCAGCTTGCTTGTGGTTCTTCTTGCACAAAATTGTTTCTCAGTTCTGTTTACTGCTCTCCAGGATTTGAATCCTCCATATTTCCACAAAATGGGTATGTGTTTGTGGGTTGCAAATTAAACGTATCTCTGAAGGATTGTTTGAGTAACCTCCCAAGAATATGTGTACCGTATACTCTTTGTTTTTTTTTTAAGTCTGAATCGGATTGCTGATCACTAGGTTCCTGTAAAACCTAAAGACTTGGTGCTAAACTGAAACTGCTGTTGAGATGAAAGGAAAATGAATTGCAAGAAGTAGCTCTAATCTGGAAAAAGCAAGTTGAGATCCTTTTACCAAGGTGAGCCTCTGTGTGTTTGGCATCTGGTCAGCAAGGTGTGTCTTTCTGCACAGTCAGGTATGACACTGCCGGACAGAAACTTGAAGGCTAGGTTTTCCGATATGTTCACACACTATTCAAAATTTAAGTTGTACAAAAAAAGGCAAAATAAGATCCCTACTTCCTATTGTGAAAAGCAAAAAGTTGATAGACAAAGTCATTAAGAGACTAGGGGATATTGATTTCTATAAAAAGATACTTGCAAAGGTGCAAAGAAATGAGTGAAAAAATAAAGGAACTAAGATTTACATTGCAATGTGTAATCAAGAGAGAATTCTGAGTGTTACTGTGGATTTAAAAAATACCTAAAAACATTTGATTCACAGCTTTCCCCTAAGTATGTCATTTAGTACAACTTACTAATAGATTAAATGTATTGGTATTGTTTGTCCATTGGTAGCAGCTAAACAAAACACAGTTTCTCTTTGAGATGGCCAGACCTTGCACAGTTGTTACAAAGCATAAGGAATTATATGAAATGTTTGGCTGCGCTTATAGGGCGAACAGTTTCAAGGCTTGATCCCCCAAAACACTTTCCATCATGTTGCAGGAGCCTGCGATTTATTGGTGAGTGAATTATCCATTGTGTATCTCTGTGTGTGTTTTCAAATTCTTGTCAGAATTTATCATTTGGCCTTTGGGTACCAAAAGATTAAAAACGAGATCTAAGAAAGCTTAATGTCCAATAGCTCTGACCCTGTCAACTTGCAGTGATTAAAGGCATGTTTCGACTTTGGGGGACTCCTGGCTGGTGGCTATTTGGAAAATGAAGAGTAAACATGTCGTTGTAGGTCTGGAGATGAAGAGGATGCTAAATTTGAGGTGTCAATGTGACACTGACATATGATCACTTGGTTTAGCGCTACAGCACATGAAGGCAAATATACATAGAGTCACATTTTAGAGATTATTCATGGTCTCCGACCACTTGAAAAAATTGTGCTTTCTCCGGAATTTGATGTGCTGAAAATTGCACTCACCCCCTGCTTATTTTCAAAACGAAACATAAAAATGAAGTCCTTTGCAAACATAAGGCTTGCTTTTTCTTCTTCTTATTAAAAAAAAATAAAGGCTTGGAAATAATTATGAGTTTTAGCTGTGTACAGAGTGACAGCCTGACATTTTGCAGGTTGGAAACGTAATACTTGTAGATCTGGGAGGGAAGGGGATAGACTTTTACTTATCATCTTTGACTACATAAGTTTCATTTCAGATTTTATGTCCCACATCAATGAACTGCAAAGAACAGCCAGCAAGGTGTGACATGTACCACCTTGCTCTGCTAATGATCTGTGGATACAAAAGGCCTTTTTGGTACGCAGGGCGAGAAGCAGGGAGTGCGTGTGTAGTATCGGCACCGCAGTTCCCTGGATCCCATTCCTCTGGGGAACAGGATTGACCTAACTCCAGTGGGTTTTAAAGACGGCCTTGAGACTCCACACATCACAGAGTTTTAAAGGAACCAGAGTTTCCATCTTCCGTGCTTTTTAGACTCAGTTTTGGATTTTTGCTTGGGCGTTGAGGAGGACGTCTCCTGAGTGTAAGGCGAAGGTGCGACCTGAGTTTCCTCAATAGGATGCAGTTTCCTCAGTACGGGCTGCAGTTTGTCTTCTTGCTGCTTAAAATCCAGCTCCACACTAGAAAGATAAAATGAAGAACTGAGCTCTTGATCTTTCCAGTATCAAAATTCCCCTTAGGGAGACCAAAATTCTGCAATATCATACCAGGGTAATGATCATTCATACTTTGTTCATAATGTAATTTTATGGTTTAACTTTAAGCAATTGGCTATATTATATTTTTGCTCTAGACTGCTGTGAAATGTTTCAAGCAGTTATTTTCTTTGGAAAATAACTTGTTTGCTTTCATGGGTGAATCCTTAAAGTTTGGCTACTGTACACAGTGTCAAAGTATAAAATGTATCAGTTGAAATAAAAAATACAAATAACTTCATCTTTTGACCCTAGACTATCCACAAGTGCTGCATGGAGTGATATAGGTAAGTCAAGCAGATCTAGAAAGACATCACCGTAATACATATAAACCAGGTGAACGCAAGATCTGGTTCTGTCCGGCTTGTCACAGAGCACAGAAATCTATTTATCTCACCTGAAACCACTGTGAAATGAAATGACCTTGGCTCACATTCTCCTTGCAAAATCGTTTTCCTCTGAAAGCTCCTAAGAGCCCTAGTGTCAAACCTATGCAGGTGGGGATAGTGTGTTCATTGAGTCAACACCATTGAATGTTACTGAGTTGTTAACAAACAGTTTTTTGGGAAGCAACCCAGAACTCTATTTGGTAAAAGCAATCCAGAAGTGTAATTACTCCACTGGAGCCATAGTGTGCAAATATATAGCTAGGTGGAAGGATGTTTGCCAGTGGTGATGTTTGTGTTAGAAAGATGAGATTAAAGGTGGTTTTAAAAAATAGATGTTGCTTCTTAGGAAGCTTCTTGGAAGAATACTGTCAGTCTGGGTGGAGGGCTCCCTCCACCCCCATGTTTTTAGAGAAGAGCATTCCAGGTCTCCCGTCTCCTACTCCTAAAGGCTCCTCTTGGGATAGGGTAGGACCCCTTCTCCCAGGAGTCATGTTTCTCCGGTGGCCCCAGCACTGGGGAGCTTTTTCTCCCTCCTCGCTTACTCCCACCCTTCCAAGAACCCTTGTAGTTTGGGCCTTGATGTTACATCACACCAGGCTTGGGAGAATTCTGCAAGGGCCTCTTCCCTGCCTGTTCTGGGTGCCAGACTAAATGTCAGTAGATTTCAGTCAAGTCTCAGTGATGATGATAGTGCATGAGCTCTTAACATTTTATAACCAGTGGAGCCATAAACCATTTATAAACATGAAATCCTCTTGATTTAGGGAACCATTAATCCTAGCCAAATTTTGACATTTTGGAAAGACAAAAACAGCAAAGCTGTATTATCTGTGGTTTTAAAAAGAAGTTCAAGCCCCATCTAATGGACCATTTTATATTTCATTTTTTGATTGTCAAAGACTATAATATTACTCAGAAATTTAAAAAAATATAGTTAGAAAAGTTTCTGGCCAGTAACCTTCTGCATCCCAAACCAGACTTGCTTTTTCCCCATTTTAGGGGTCTCTTTGATACACAACAGTTAGAAATAGAGTAAAACCCCGTGAACGCCAGTGTTGCTAATCTCGAACAGGTGATGGTGGAGGCAAGTCCGCCTTGGAGATGAGTGTTGAGTTTAGGAGTCACTTCATCTCTAACACGCCTGTGTCGGCTCTGTGCCGCAGTGCCCCGGAAAGAACACAGGATTTCTGCCTTGGCATAGGAGGTAGGAGTTGTGGGTTTAAGCCTCTTATGCTCTTTAAATTTTCTTTTCTTCCACTTCAAGGAGAAATAAAGAATCTTTTCCTACTGAATTGTGGTTTATGGAAAAGACACCTCCTCCAAGAAAAATCCATAAAGGGGTTCTTAAATTGTGTGATTCAGTTCAACTTTCTTTCATAGGAATTAGAGCAAACTCTTAAGGATACTGCTCTACTTGGACAGTTAAGCAGGAAAATAAGAATGTGTATGTTGAGTTGTGAGACATGGTGTGCTGGGTGTACCATGGGTAGAAGAGAGTTTTTACCAAGGTACTTGGTGAATATTGGAAATATAGCCAGGTTACAGCCATTTTACCTGAGACAGGGTCTCGCTTTGTAGTTCAGGCTGGCTCTGAGCTCACTATGTAGCCCAGGCAAGCCTTGAACTCAGCAATCCTCCTGCCTCTGCCTCCCGAGTGCTGGGATTACAGGCGTGAGCCACCACGCCCAGCTGAGATTGGTTTTGAGTTTTATAGATAGAGGCCGGGCACTCAGATTTCCCAGGCACACAGTACAATCCAAGGGTACCTGTCATTGAATTCCCAGTAAACAGCTACATTGGGAATCTTGTTATTAACTGATTTATTGCATTGCAGAACCGTGTAATCACACCGTAATCTAATCTGAGTTCTTGGTAACAGAATGATTCAACTTTATCTGTCAAGTGGCTTCCTGTTTGCAGGCCCCCAGTAGGCCTCGCTGGAAACCTGTAGTCGGGATGGTTTGTGAGTGGAGGGAGACCAGAAGCCTGTGGGGAAATAATAGGAAATGCGGGCAGTTGTGGTCAGCAGGGTGACCGTGAGCCATGCTCTTCCTCCCGCATCTGTGGCCTTCATGTTTCGGTGCATCTACATGTAGGATGATGTCCACTGCAGCCAGGCAGTGTATGGCTGTTAGGAGAACAGTGCAGAACTGTACGCTACGGTCTGCTGGGACTGGGAGTGAGGAAATGGCACATCACAGCAGTCAGGGCCTGAGGCAGAGGGCTGGCCAGGCAGGGCACGATCACAGGCTGAAGAATCTGGTCAGCCCTGGGCGACAGAACAGAAGTCCCTATGGTTCTGAGCCAAGTGGCTAGGAAAACGTGATGTCCGCTGTTCTGTGAGAAGTGAGGACCTGGAGATTCCGAGCACTTGACACCTCTGCGCACAACCCTCCCTCTCTGTTGACCACCGCGTTGCCTAGATAGGGTCTGGGGCCCATGCTGTGGCCTTCACCTTGATATCAGCGAACCGGCCCCTGCTGTCTGTGGCTGTGTCTCTGTGCTCATTCCCTTCCTAGTGAGAGACCGCTCTTGCTCTGTGTATAGCTGGTCATTCTGAGTCATTGTCCCTTATTTATACACACCCTCCATACTGTCTGACCACTGTCCCTCAGATCCTTCCCTCTCCTCTTACCCTGAGTTCCTTGTGTCTACTAACCTTGAGGAATGACTCCATTTGTTTGTGTTATTTTACTTTCTCTTTCCCAAGTGCAGGTGCCATGACAAGGAAAGAGCATTATCTGTTCCCACAACTCAGAGAAGGCTCGAAGTCACTGTAGCTCCCTAAGTCTTAGTTCCAGAAAGCATACACAGACACAGAACCTTTAAAGCAAGTTTTATCTTGAGCTGTGGCCCAGCTTCCCCAGTCTGCTCCGTCCTGATTAGTGATGCTGTCACTTTCTCCTCCACTCCCCCTGACCCCTGCCACCTCATGGACAGATACATAAGGATTGTTCTGGAGGTGGCATTGGGTGCCCCTGAAGGTGTAGCCTGCAGTCTGGCTCCACTCTGTTAGCACCAAATGGAAGAACACTGGAACTGGCATCTTTTGGAACCTAGTTCCCGCGTCCCTAAT
Source organism: Thryonomys swinderianus (assembly GCA_004025085.1). NCBI lineage: Eukaryota > Metazoa > Chordata > Mammalia > Rodentia > Thryonomyidae > Thryonomys > Thryonomys swinderianus. The sequence continues at coordinate 41,523 of PVIC010004834.1, read as the reverse complement.
TTCCTATTCTCTTGCTAGGAGTCTTCAGGGACATTACTAGGGGCATCTGCAGCTTATGTATGCAAGTGGCCGGCTGCTCCTGGTGCTTTATAAGGGGGAGCTGGGCATCTTGTCTTATTCCTTTTAGATTTTTCTTGTGGTCTGGAGGAGAATAGGGATCCAAGCTCTTGTTTTTTTTTATGCGTTGGAGTTTTTTGTTTTTTTCAAGTGTCATCGAAGGCAGCATGCCTCCACCACACAGTTCCAGCCTGCGGTCCCAAGGCGGTGCTGGCACCAGAGCCTATCCTGCAGCCACCCAGGCAGATGGGAAGTCTGGGCTCCAGATCCTGTTGTCTCTTAGGATTCCCTACAGCCATTTGGGACTTACTGTCTAATAGTTCTTGCGTCAGGGGGCCACTGGTAGGCTGCCCGCTCCTAGAGGCAACCAAGTTTGTTACGCTCAGGCTAGGACTGTGTACATCAGCCCGAAAGCCTGTTCCTCACGAGGGTGAGCACCATGGGAAAAGTCCCGACTCTTAATTCCAGAACGTAAATCTGAGGGCTGCGCTCAGGCCAACTTTATCTGGACATGGTAATCTCTCCTAATGCCTGAGCCAGATGAAGCTTGCAGCTTGTGTAGAGGGAACAGAAAGATCCCAGAGCTGCTGGATATATTTACAAGGTGTGCGCTCAGGAGGGGCCATCATGGCCTGCTGTGCCTCTCTTCTCCTGGCCCTAGTTGCTGTTCTCCTTCCTGAGCCGTCTAACGAAATGCCTCCGGTGAAGAGCTCCCCGTGAGCAGAAGCCCTGTTGCTGTGCATGGCGCCACAAACCCTTGGACACACTCTCCGGGACACACCGTGCTACATGCTGAAAGCAACTCGGAGTAGCTTTAATTTCTGTGGTTAGTATTTTTGTGTTAGAAGTGAATTGAAGGATGAAGAGTATCTTACAGAATTGTGGTTTTGTGCATCTTCCCTAGGGCTGCTCTTTCCCTGGGGACGGTGCTTCATTTCATAGCAGTGTGTCCCCCAGATACCCATGGGCTGCTGCAGCATGGGATCCTTCTGGCTTCTCCAGTTTCTCCTCCTTTTTTCTGATGCTCCTATAAACATTCAGGCCCCGCACACTTCCTTCCCCTCCTGTCACTGACTCCTGGTTAACTTATGTTGAATGCATTATACAGGCTCTTTCTCCAGTCATGCCTGTGTACCACTGAAGAGTTAAAAGCAGGTGAGTCTGACTTGCAAGCACTTGCTTGTTTTCTGGAGTGGAAGAAAAACCAAAATCTTTGATTTCTCTGTCCGCGGACGGCCTCGTGGCTTGGCAGGCTGGGGATCTGAGAGTTCTGCTTTTAATTCTCTTTGAATTAGATCACAGAGTCCCTGGTGCTAACTCAAGCTCTATACTGATTCACTGTGGATAAATCAGCTCACCGTGGGGACCTGAATTCCTCTGGCTGTGAAATGATGGTTGAGCTTCACTCTCACACACAAGAGTATTTCCAAGGAGCCACCGTGTGGGGCCCAAGTAGCCAGCATGGCTTTGGACAGGACAAGTCACGTGGCAGTCCACGACTCTTGATGTTAACTGGCTCTGTCCCTGGTATGTGGGGAAATAGGCATACTTTTTTTCTCTTAGGCTTCTTTTTCTCTATATGATCCTGGCCACCCATTAGGTAGGAAAGAACCAAGACCCACAATAGCCACCATTCTTTTCTGAATACATACAAGGCCACTACCAGCTCAAAATGTCCGACATTGAGCCTTCTCTGTCCTTTCACATGTGGCTTCCACACACTCTTCCTCCCGCAGGCCAAGCTACACCCTTGACAACACGCAGCTCTTCCCCACTGCATCTCCTTCTGCTGGGCCCAGTAGGTTTGTGCTCAACAGAGTCTCCTGTGTCCTTTCCCTTTGGTCACACTCATGTCCTCATCCAGAATAGCCATCCGAACAGTTGAGTTTTATTCTCTGTCTCTCTCCCCTTTCCCAATTTCTGCTTCAAGAATCACCTTAGAAAAACTGGCAAACTCTTCCCAGATCCTTGCTCATCAAACTGAGGATGTCCCCTGCCGCCTCTAGTCCATGATACATGATAGAATAATTATGTTTCCCTACCCCTCTGCTTATTTATAAACACTCCTGAATGACCTGGCCAGGTTCTCTCCTTATTTCTGCTAGAGCATGTCTCCTACTGAATGGCAGCTATTTTCTGCCAGGTCTGTAAGCCCTCGAGGGATAGACCACATTGAATGCATCTATTCAGTGTGGTATATTTAGCACAGAACTAGGCTCTGCGTAGCTTTCTTTGTTTACTGGGTTCAAATAAACTGATGTGCTGAACCACATGTTGCCTGGGCTACATAGTGAGCTCAGGGCAACTTCTGATCTCGGGAAATTTGCTACTCTGTATTTTGTTTTACATTTAATAATTATTGTATTATAAAATTCAATTTATTCTACCTGTACCATGTATTATGTAGAATATGTACATATGACATGCCTATATTTCTTTACATATATACTTATCATGCATGTGGACCTCATACCAATAAAGGATTAATGATTTATAATTACTGGCTTGTAATACTCCAAACATAGAAATGATTTGCTACAACTTTGTATCATTTCCTTAGCACTATTGCATGAAGTAGCTGCACATCACATAATTGGTGCATCCTTATAGAATCACTGTAAGGTTTAAAATGCCAGAATTAGAGGGCCAGTCCTTAAAAACTAATACTAATACAAATATTGAAACTAAAATGTCGATCCTCTTTTCCTGATATTTTTCATAGTGTGATGTTATTATGTTATGAAGTATCCAAAATCAGAGTGAGACCTTCGTAAGTGCATCTGTATTTCTTCCCTACCCACAAGAGAAGTCTTGCTTGACCCTAAATTCCACACTTCCTGTGGTTTTACCTGTAACATCTCTGGTGGCCAGATCTCATCTGAGTACCCCACTGTGGTACAACCATCAGGGAACTAAAGTTTGCTAATGGTGAAAGGCAAACTCATTTTTATGGCCTTGTTTCATAATAACTTCTTCAGTAGGAAAGAAACCAGGTGTAATATGTGCATTAAGCATATTTTACACCATCTTCCTAAGAAGCCTCTGAAATAAAACATTATAATTAGGAAAGATCAATAATTTATAAAAAAAAGCCACTCATACACTACTCTCCCCGGGTACAATGAAGAGTGTCGTTTTCTATCTTTAGGGTGTAATTACAATGAAATGAAGAAAACAGAAGGCCATTGTCATGTCTCAAACTGTTCACACTGAGCTGTGCAGGGCCAGAGATTGGCCCTGATCTTCAGCATTCACTTTGTTTTCCCCTCTCAACCCGAAGATGGACACTCTTCAATTTACTCAGGCAGATGGCGTTCTGGGGTCACGGTGCTGGAAGTGGCCCAGCCTGCATGTTTGCTTTCTTGGGTGTTCTCCCTTGTCCTTAGTACTTGTGAGAGAACTGTCTCCACTAGTGGTGTGGGTTCATAGTGAACCATCAGCTGTTTGTGCATGTCCTCTCGAGTTGCCATAGACTTGTGTCTTGTGTCCACCCTCACCATGCGCCTCCAGGATGTCACATTAAGAGTGAATTTCTTGAGCCAGAGATTTAGCTCACTGGTTCTGGCACCTCCCTCACAAGCACAAGGTCCTGAGTTCGATCCCAGTAACTACATACAACAATGCTGGATGTAGTGGCTCATGCCTGTAATCCCAGCACTCGGGAGGCAGAGGCAGGAGGATTGCTGAGTTCAAGGCTTGCCTGGGCTACATAGTGAGCTCAGGACCAGCCTGAACTACAAAGCAAGACCCTGTCTCAAAAAAAACAAACGAAAACAAAACAAAAGTGAATTTCTTTCAGGATGGCTGGAGGCAGGGAAGAGGCTGCCAGGCACACTCCAAATCACTGCAATCTCCTATATAAATTCCCCAGGGAATTTCATTAGACATAACTCTGGGCTCAAGTGTAAGACTGAACTCTGTTTAATCCTTAGAAAAATCTCAGTTTTCACCTAAAAATGAATTACATTTATTTCTCCACTAAACTGGTAAGTTTCCTTCCCTTACTGTTTCAGACATTGATGATGGGCTCCTTAACTTACCTTTGGATATAATCAAAGGTGAGTGTTAGTAGTATAAATAGCCTTTCCACTGACTAAATTTTAAGTAGTAATTGCTTTACAAACAATATGTTGAGGTGACTAATCAGTTTTAGTGCTATAATCAATTTAACACCATCTATACAAGGGAAATCAGGTGTCACTAAAGGGTTCTAAAGTGACTAAAACTTAACTCTTCACACATCGCAGAAAAGAAATCATATTTTTATAGTTCTAGTAGAATAGAAAGAGCTAGGATTATCGGCTTTGGGAATTTTCAAGGAAAATTTTGAGGCCCATCTAAACCATTCCTTGTATTTTTACTAACTTGTTGAATTTACTTTAATAAACTATAATACTGTTGTGTGGCATTCTCTAGGGATTGTGTTTTGTCACCTTCCCACTCCCGCCGTCGCTGTGTGTTCTGAGATCGTGGTGCTAAATACTAGACAGTGAATATCCCTCACACTCGTTGATGTTGTGGAGGAACTTAATATGCACGAGTGGTAGTAACCGAAGCAAGACTGGAAAGGGCACTGCCACCACAAGATAATCACCAGATGACAGAGGCTGCACAGATACCCTCTTCGCGGCCGTGGGCAGGCTAGGGCGGGCTCTGTCTCTGCATACAAATGCAGTCACCTCTTCAGCAGCGAGACTTCATGAGTCACAACGCTTTCCCTTCTGTTGCGGCGGCACTGCCCGACCAGCTTCCTTCACACGGAGCACTCCCCCTCGGTGCGGGATCCGGGCACGTATCCTGTGCTCTTAACCAGGGCTGCAGTCACCCGGAATGCTCACGGAGACCACAACTCTCTCTTCCCAGCATTCATTCAGTTTCATAACGTGAGGATATTTTCCTCGTCTTTCCTAAACCCTTCCGGTCATTTTGGGAAAGAACTTGCGTAGCTGAGAGGCTTTCCCCTTGAGAAGCACTTGGAGACTGTGATGTGCTAGAACGTTCCACAGCTGTGTAAGGGTGTGTAGCCAGGCAGAGGTGGAGGTGTCTGGCTGTTCTCCCCCAGAGTTTTTGCCAGTTTTTCCAGCTCTAGTGGAGGGAACTCTCAAGGAGACATCAAGTCCCCCTAACCTGGCATCCCTCTGTAGTGATTCTGGCTCTGGGTCTGCTTTCTGCTAGGAGACGCATGCAGGCGTCTTCCCCTGCCTCCTCATCCGCCGTTCGTCCCCCTGCACCTGTGGTGCACGCCTTCAGTTCCGAAGGCGTCCTTGGTCCAGGCCCCATAGGGACCCAGGTTATGGTGAAGCGTGTACAGGGGCATCTTCAGCCAGAGTCAGATTCCTCCCCATCAACTGCTGCCCGGAGCATAGCCTCTCTCCTAAGGGTCTCTTGTAAGAGGCTTGTTCACTAATTGCACGTAGGCGTCAAAGGAAAGGGTTCAGAAATTTTATCAAAATGCTTTTGTAAATCCTTGGCCATGACGGCTTCTATCAAGATGATGGAGTGCGACACAGACAGCAGGATGTTCCCCAGCTCCCTGCTCTCTTGTGACCATGGCATTCCCCTTCGTCCAGTTTCCAGTCCACTCACTGCATGATGATTAATGCCACTTGAGGCTGCTTCTATGGTGGCCTCAGTGATACGGAATTGAAGAAGTATAGACCGTGCTCTCCTGGAGGAGGCATTTTCTCGGGTCCTATTACCAGCAATGAAATTCCAACACTGCAAGAAAACGTTTTCATGTCTGAGAGTGATGCTCTGTAGTTTGTTTGTCTGTTTATTTATTTTTTATGCTGCTGGCTATAGAGTCCAGGGCCTCTTGAATTGCAGACAAGTCTACCATCTCTAACCCTCTGTAATGTAGTCACCGTTCTTCCTATCTTTTAAATCTTGCTTTTATTTCCAAAATCTTTTCATTTCTTTTTCTACAAAAATACACAAATTCCAATTTAGTCTGTTTTCTTGCAGTATTATTTTACAAATTAACCATAGCAGTGGAGGAGGGAAAGGATGAATTAGCCAATGTTGTCTTTCATTGTTCCTCTCTGAAACAAAGTCTGAACAAAAGGTGAATCAGCCCTAGTGTGACTCATAGATTAGTCTGACAAGGGAACTACCAAGATAGGCTGGAAACAAGAGATTTCAAGTGCTTATGAGCAAAGATTATGTTAGTAATTTATCTGTAAAACATTCTCTGAACTAATTAAAGCATATTTTGACAGGAAGTATGGATGACAAGTAGAAAAGTTTTACTTAAAGGAAAGGGCAACTTGAAAACCTTTTAATCTTTTTTCATTCTGACAGGCTTCTTAATTTGAATATCTCAGTCAGTCTGGATCACAATCAAAGGGTTGTCATCTCAGGGGGAAAAAAAATGTCCTTAGGTCAGCCATTTCCTAATTTCCCGTTATCAGAAGTATCCCTTTACGTACGGTGTTTCAGTAGACTAGTGGGCAGAGCCGTCAGTTCTCTGTAGAATATAGAAATCAATTTGCCAGGATGGGAATGGATATTTTGTGGCAGAGAAATACCTGTGACCCCATACTCTACCCCCACGAACACACCCTGTAAAATTCTCAGATCTATCCCTTTCATTATTCAAATAGCCTTCTTTTGGATTTTCAGGCTTCAAAGGATTCTGTGGGTGCATTTTCTGCAGGACTTAGAGGGTGGAAGCTTGGCCCTCAGTTCTGGGCGCCCAGATCAGAATAGCAGGCGCTGATAGGCTAATGTTTCCAACCTTTTGCTTGTGATTCTAGCAGCCTTTTCCTGAAATTGCTTCAAGACCTTTTGTCCTTTTGCTGTTTTTTCTAAGTCCTGTATATTTCCCTGACAGACTCATTTTTTATAAAGAAATATGTACCGCCATCCATGGCAAAGGTACACATTTATTACCAGACCATGTTTACGACACTGCATGCAACCAGGTCTTGAACATGGCACCCTTCTCATCTCCCTGGGCCAAGCGCTCCTGGAAACACAGCTACTCTGACTCTGCTCCAAGAAAGCAATTGGGCATTGAGTGAAAAGCAGTGTTTAAATGCAGGACAGGAGAGGTCAAATTCATTGACCTCCAGGGCTCCCCGCCTGCCAGCAAGCAGGTATGACAAATTACAACACGGGGACTCTGGCAGCTGTCACGGCCTTTCTTCTGGCCCAGCCTCTAGGACAACCACACCTGTGTGACATTTTAAGATTTCTTAATTTCCAAAGTCCTTTAATCTCCTCAATCCCAAGGCACTCCAGGCTTCCCAATCAGAAGTAGAAATGGTACTGTGAAGATTCACAGCAGATTTCCTGATCCCTAGGCTGTACACTATTGTACCCAGGAACCTAGGTGCTGAAGCCAGGTTTCGAATGAACTCTAAGGACTCTGACCTTGAGATGAACTTTGCCTGTCTGCTGGGATTATATTGTGTGTGATATCCTATTTCCTTATTCCTCTTAGTGTGTCAGTCTGGATGGGATTATAGAAGCCCCTTTAACTGAAGCGTGCCATTAACCACCACCCCCTTTTCCTTTGGTCACATTGCCAACCCTTACACAAGATCACATGCTCCTAAGTAACAGGCTTCTCTCCTGTTGACCACTACTCTCTCTGTTTACCTGTTCAGCCATATGCTTGCCAAGATGTTATATTTGCTCCTAGGTTTATTTATACCATTTGTATTCTTTATGGAAATGATTTGATTATTCATGTTTACAGAAATCAATGAGGCAGGAATGTATTGTTATTTTTATGAGTCTTTGGGAAGAGTATTTTCTGGTAAATATTGGGTATGGAAGAAGTAGGGCCAACTAAAGTATGCATCCAGAATCTGAAGTTAGATTCTGTTACAGGAATGCTATAGATTAAGGAAAGCAGTTGTGATTCATGGAAGATAACTTGAAACCTTTAGTTGAGTAATTCCTACACTTTTTTTCTTATTGATTGATTGATTGACTGATTCATTGGGACTGGGGATTGAACTTGGGACCTTGCGCTATTAAGGTAGGCTTCAGAACCACTGAGCTAATAAATACCAGATCTCTACATTCAACTGAAACGTCAAAGCCTCACTGAAATAGTAGCAATACTTTAAATCAGATTCAAGGTTGCAGCTTCCCTGGTTTAAGTTACATAATTTGTTTATGTTAGGCATATATCAGTTTGATAATTTCCTCTTGCACTGAGTTTTCAGTTGACTGAACAGAGAAAATCTTTCCCCATTTTGTTATCTATTCCTAGAAACTTAAAAAAGTAAAAAATTAAAAAATAAAACCCCTTCTGTCCCACACTAGTATCTATAGCCAGAGGAACTATTAAACTTTAATTATTTCCCATATAAGATGACAGGAAAGTTGGGAATCAGAGTTTGATGAACAGTGCACCATCATCTTGCCTGGAATAGTGAGATCTTATGGGAAACTCGCTGCAAGACTCAGTGAACTAAGGACTTTGGGGTGCAGTGGAGTTCCAGTTGCAGTGCCATGATGCACAACGGTCTGCAGCTTGCTTGCTAAGCCTCCATAACTTCTGTTCGCAACAGAACTTTGGGGTTTGTGGCAATTTTTTTGTGGCTGTTTCTACTCCGAATGGAGTAATTTTAAATTAATTTCCTGGGAGAGAGATTCAAAACTTCACTTTTTCTCTACCACAGCCTCTGTAGTCTGCTTCCCCAGCTAGTCATACCTAATGGGGGCTCTCATCAGGCTACGGAGAGCCTGCTCAGTGTTTGCAGGTGCCTGTTGCCACCTCAGTAGTCTCTACACTTCCGTCTTCACCGGACAGGTCTCTGTGTGGACATGCATTTCCTTGTTCATGCAAAGTGACCACAATGTCTCCATCCTCCTACCTGGTGAATCTTCCTCAAGTTTTGCAAATTCCTGTGGGCCTCTGAGAGTCACAGTTCTTTTGGACAGAAGTCTGGTGACTGATGTATTGGGATTCATGGAAAATAGCAATTGAAAATAGCAACCACTCCTGGGTATTTCCTGAAAAGACAAATTCCTGTCCTGCTCAGACATCTTAAATCACTTTTAATACCACTTTTTTATGTAAGTCACTTCTGAAATTAGACCTACACTTATTTAAATTATTCCAGTTATGCTGGACAGTGTCCTAATAAATTCTTTTTTCAATCGCCTACAAAATGTTATATAGGTTCAATCTGAACACACTCATTTTCTGAACCTTCTCTGGAAATTTTTATTCATTTCTGTCTTTTTGCATTAAAAGACTAGATGAGCTTCAGTTCCCTAAGTAATAAAAGTTAAACTTGCACAATATTCTTGGTAATTTATATCATTCTCTCTTTTCCTGACTTACTGATTTTAATGAAGGGTGATTTTAGGTCAGAGTCATATCCCTTCATTGTTGATTCAAATTCTCTTCCATAATACGGGGGTAGTTCAAAGATTCCCACCAAGCAAGGTCACTGTGTTGGAGTTTCAAATCTGAGTTCTTGAAGAAAAATCTTTACACAGATGCGTGGTTTTTCAGCTCCACAGTGGCAGCAGCGAGTAGTAGGCAGTGACTTTACATGCCGGGCAGGGCTACTGCAGAGTCCCCACTTTCTGTCTACTGTGGTTCGTGTGTGCCTTTCACAGGCCTTAACGGGACGGTTTTTGTAAGGCAGGCTTTCCAACTTCAGTCCTACCAGTATTTGGACCTGATCACTGTACTCTAGGCGCTGCCCTGTGCAGCATAGGGTATTGGCTGCAGCCCTGGCCTCTAGCTTAGATGCCAGCAATACTTCTGTAGTTGTGACAACTTAGTGCCTCCCTTCATACTTGCAGTGTGACCCCTGGGAGGCAAAAATCACCCTTAACTGAGAACCTCCACTATCAAAAAAGGGCCATGGTGACATCGGATGTCTGTGTCTGCCTTGATGTCTCGTACCTGCCCCCATACAGGCTCTGGGCAATCCTGTGCTGTCAGAAAGAACCCGCGCTCTGTCAGGCCTGTGCTGCTGGACGGTGGGGAGGGGCATAGCCAGAACCACATAGCCAGAAGTGGGGGTCAAGCTTTTCTGCTTTCTTCATTTCTGTCTTCTGGATGGAGAGATTAGTGACTCTGAAGAATTTTTTAGAGTGTTACTTGTTTTGGGAAAGGAGAGATTAGATCCCTTTCCACATTTTAATTTTTAGGTATATACTTTTCAGTCATAATGGCTTTTTGATAATTTGGCAGGTCACTAAGATCATTTTTCTCAGGAGGTGGCATACAAATGGCCAGTCAATGTAGGGAAAGATGGTCCCATCAATGACTATTGGGAAATGCAAATCAGTACCACAGTGGGATACTGCCTCTCCCTAGTTAGAGTGACTATTATCATAAAGATTAAAAGTAGTGAAAGCTGGAAGCATGTGGGGTAGGAATGTGAATTAAAGTAGCCATTAGGGCAGGTAATACAGAGTTTCCTCAAAAAATTAGAACCAAGTCTACCCTATGGTCCTAGCCACCCCATGACCAAAGGAAATGAGACCAGTATGGGGAGGGAACACTGTTCACGGCTGCCGAGGTAACAGTATTAACCTCAGTGTCTTTGGTCTTCATTTTGAAAACTGAACACACTTGTAACATCTCTCACTGCTGTCACGCTTTTTGGAAATTATATTTTAAAAAAGCTAAACAAGCAACTCCTGTTAAGGATTCTAGTACATCTTAAAATCTTATATTATTGTCAAAAGCATTAAATGGCTTTTGCCTGTAGAAGGTTTCTGCTGTATTCTTGATGTTAGTAATATAAACAAGCTTCAAATTAAAAAACACACACACACACAAAGAACATCTGTGGAGGCTCTGGAGAGAGGATTCCACCTCAGGGGACAGAAGGAGTGCCACTGTCCTCGGGAGTTCCCAGGATCTAACTGCTCACGCACCGTGAGCAGCCCTGGCCTTCTGTGGCATTCCGAGCGCACCCGGTGCCATTTCTAGCCTTTGATCTACACCATCTGAAGGGCTTATATTTTACAGGCTTCCCAGAGCACACAGTACGGTGCTCCAGCTATTGATGCCAAAGGAGCAAGCCATCAAACTGACAGCAGCTCTTGCAACCAAGGGGGTGCACTGCAAGATAAACGGCTGAAACTGTCCTTCATCCACGCTCCTGTACTTGGACTAGGGTACTTAGAGATAGGTAGGAATGACGGTCCAAAAAGTCCTTTACTTTTGCCTGATGGAATCATCCCAGCATGGCCCCAGATGGTTCTTGCATTCGTGGGTAAACATTAATTTGTCACTCAGAATAAAACAAGTGGGAAGAGGAGAATGTGAACATACCTATAGATAATACATGCACTGTTCCTGCATGTGTCACAATTAGCTGTGTCTTGCCCCGTCCGATATGAAAGCCTACAAGATAAGAACAGGAGAGCATTACAAGTGGTGACCGGGGGTTGCTGGCCTTGTAGATCAGATGCCTCAAATGAGATGCTTTCCCGATGCTAAGCTCATCATGGTCATGGAAAGTGATTTGTATGTGTTTCCCAGTTTGCTCCCTGTCTTTGCCTCCATGGTACAGAATCGATGCAGCATCCATAGCTCTGGTGACATTTACATTCAACCAAGAACATGAACAGAGACTGTGCGATGAAGTATATAATCTGACTTTGTTATAAGCACTTGAGAAAAACTGAAAGACAAGCATGCGTGTATGCATGCCACAGGGAAACTGCCTGAAACTCACATCTGTGTCCGTAACTGAAGTGTTACATTTTGACAGTACAGTTTGTGTAAGTCTTTGTATAAATACCTATACAGTGTCTTGGGTTTTGCTTCTTTGTCTACGAATCCTAAAGTGGTTTAGAGGGAAAAAACACCTCGCTGCCCTCTGTAATAGAGCATCACCCTGCCACTGTCATGACTTCTGATTCCGTCTCTCTGGCGAGTTCTGTTGGTGCTAGGAGACCAGACAAAATCCTTGGACTGTTTTTGTAGTGCAGCACTGGATATTGTAGAATTTTAAAGATTTAATGAGGAGGGGATTTTTGATCAGAGTCATGTGTATGCTGAGGTTTCTCCCAACTACTCTGACTACCTTTTCCTTGCCAATATTTTCAAAACATGGGATGTTTTCTCTGTGTATTATTTTGTTCTCAGGACAAATAGGATAATTTGAATCTGTTAAATTGTGGCAGGAGAAAAGCTTCCATTTGAATCGCCCTATAATCTCTTCGGGGGCAAATTTACAGAGCGTTGCTCAACAAAGTAATAGTGTGCACAGAGGTTTTCTGTCAACATCCATAGTCAATATTTTTATCACCTTTGCTATGTACACTTTTCGCGTATGCATCATGGGTTTTAAATTGAAAATAACTTTTGTTTCCTCATGTTTTATGTAACATAAACATTTGACGAAAGGATTGTCTGCTCTGCGCTGTGATTGTCTCAGTGGGCTTCAGTGACTCAGACATGACCTTTCAATGCTGTGCACTTTATTTGTTAATCAAGTGACCGTATTCCACAAAGAATATCGCTGTGCATTTCCTGGGATTCATTATATTTGAAATAGAATTGGAACTGTGCCATGGCTGCCTTCATTTTTATTGTCTTTGTTCTGTTGTCACATTCCACAGTGGGTGCCTTTGGACACCACACATCCTTTAGCATTGTTGAGGGAGAGAAGGAAGGAATGAGTAGCTTGTGTCTTCTCGCCCTCTTGTTCCAGTTTTAGTTCCTTGCCCTTTCCTCTTGATCCCAAGCATGCGTACTTCTTGACCCTACCCACCTGGTTCCAGATTTGTCCAGCCCTTCCCAGTTCCCCACCCTCTCACGCCATGTATATGCACAGTGTCTTTCTTTATCGCGTGTACTGTAGTTGAGCCTGGCCACAAGTTCATTTCTGATCAAGGTTATTGTACACAGTGAAATGAAGATGGTACTTGAGCTCGGGTTCCAGCCATGACATAAATGTGGCATCACACTGTTGAGCTTAGCTGTGAATGACATGCTACTTGCTATGATGTTGCCCCAATATATGCACGCCAGGGCTGAGGGACAGTACACAATAGTCATTTACATGTGCTTATCACATCCAAACTTTAGGTGCTTAAGTGAGGCAAAGTCATAAGTATTTCTTAACCATTATTTGAAGGTAGTCTTTCAGTGACTTTCAAACACACAGACCTTTGTGGCCTGGACCTGAGGCCAGTCTCTGACATGCTTTGTCAACATCAACACCCTTTCTTTGCTCAGTAACCTTAGAGTTTTCTAGTGTCTCACTTGCATTAGAGCCTCAAGTCTTCCAATTAATTATGCCATTCTTATTTTACAGAAGAGAATCCAGTAGCTGTTCAGGTCTGGACTCATTATTCTTTGACCTCAGGCTTCTGATGCTCCATGTTGTCTTGCTTATACCTTGGGACCTGTGTTCTGTGCTATGTGTAATTGGCAGCTTGGGAAAGTCAGTGAATCTGGCAGTAGCAGGTCAAAGGCTTCAGGCACCTGAGAGTCACAAGAGGACTGTCTTCTTGGATAGCACAGTGATTCACTGAGAAACTGTCTTTGTAAAGCCCTGACTGAAAAGACTGTTCTCCTCACCTAGTACAATGCAAACATTTCTCCATTTTAGTAAGCAAGTAGTTAGTTTGTAAGTACCTGTTATCAGGCATCCTTCTGACCACTGTGTGAGCAAGGCAAGAATGCTTGGGCATGTGAAATTCACAGGCGAGTGAGAGGGACAGATCGGTGGTCAACTCACAATTACATGGGTGGAGGAAGGAATGAATGGTTGGATCAAAACTGCTGTTAATGTGAAGGAAGTATTACGAAGGCCTGTGAGATGGCGTTAGTTTGAAGTGAGACCACGGCAGTATGAAAGCAGCCATCCGTCATTTTACGATTCAGGGTTAAGTGATGCAAGTAGAACCATCACCATCACACGTTCACATCCAGCAGTGGCACTGACGGTGGCATGCGTGCAGGATGGGAGAAAAAAAGCCGGTGTTCCTAGTGCGTCTGGAATAGATGGAGCAATGGAAGGAGAGGAAGCTGGATCATGTGTAACGGGAAAGGGTTTGGACATTAAGATGAATGGGAAGCCACTAGAGATTTTCATATTGGCCGATGCAAGAATGACAAGGAAAACACTTCCTGTCATGCCTGCTGCAGCATCAATGTAATTCTACCTTTTCTTCTACTTCCTATATTTACATCCCAACTTAGTTTACTTTTTCTTGAGAAAATGCTTTCTCTGACTGATGCCTATTGGTAAGAAACAGAAGAGTCATTCCGCCCACTGTGTGTGGAGACCCATCTGTGTTCACACTCAGCACAGCCATTCGGGGGAAAACAAGACAAAACAACTTAATGGTCAGTCATGTTTGCATAACATATTTATTACTATGAACTTTTCTTAGAGACTATTCAATTAAGTTTCTAAGGTTTAGGATCTTCCTATTATTTGAAGGAATCAAATGTTCGTAATCCAAAAAGTCAGTGGGAAATTAACTTGCAGATGCAATTTAAAATGGTGACCTGTATTATGTGGCTCACTCAAAGGCTGCTGCCAACAGCTAATGTCAGTCACACTGTGCCTGCTAAAATTTTATTAAGCAAAACAGCATTCTCAGAAGAGGGCTTAAAACTGTGTAATCTATTGTGCTTATTGCTTTGATAATCCATCTAATTGTCCTTGGAGCTTCAAGCTGCAGGGTTTGGCTTCACTGATAATTTTATGGTCACATTAATAATCGGGCAGCAGGATCTGAATGAATGTGTACTCCAAATATAGATAAGACAGTTAAGTTCTTCCACAGGGCAGGGAACACAAAGTGCTGTTCTGGAATTTCCCTATTTTTTCCTTCTCAACTTGGAAACACATCATAAAACCAGTAGTTGGAATAATTATCTTTATATCTTACCATTGCTATGAACAACAGCAATGTAAAAATTTCAAACTGCTAGATCAGATACCTCTCTTATGAGAATAATGTAGAGATATTTTATGGATTATAAATTTAGAGACATGAGATCTTAGTTTGTTGATCTAAAGCTGCAAACATAACTTTTTAAAATCAAAAATATATATTCTTCTTTTTGGAAGTTAACAGCTAACTTATAAAGCTTTCTTCCTTTTTGGTTTGAGGACCCCATACCTTATTTAGTGCAGTACTTCATGCAGTAGCTAGTACTTTCTGGCTGACCAGTTAATATTAATTTGACAAAATTGTGCAGTCAGCCTTTGTGTTCTTTTGTGCAAATCCTGAATAACAACCCATTCTAATGAAAAGTTTTCCATGGAGTACAAAAAAAGAGTATGAAATGTGAAGTTTTAGGCCTCACTTTTGTCCTAATTCAAACCCTCCTGGAGTCTAATGACAAGTCTTTTCACCATAAATAAGGATTTTGCAACAGTTACCATTGGCATATTCAGCAGCATGTGTGTGTGTGTGTGTGTGTGTGTGTGTGTACCTAATGTTCAGCAACAAAAATGCAAAATCTGAGCACTTTTCTCTTCTCTTCTTTTCACCCTGTAGCTTTCATCTCTCCAGAGGATTATTCTAACCCAGGACCTGATCAGGAATCTTAAATATACACTTGCAACACTCGTTGGTCAGACTGGGCTTTCTTCAAAGTTAAATTAGGCATGATTTATAAAGTTAGTAGGGATGTAAATAAACAACATGGAGAAAGAGTTGATAACTTAATTGTAGGGATTTGGACAAATTAACTCGTATGATTCCTTCAAACAACAGGAGGATCTTAGACTCTTAGCTGGATAGTCTCTGAGAAGGTTCATGGTAGAGAAATCAGAAACAAAATCAAGTGTGATGTACAGAACTCAGCTTCGAATTCAGGGCATCCCTGCGCAAAACCCCGTAGAGCCGCTTGCTACCATGCACAGGGCTTTTCCGGTCACCCAATCACGCTGCTTACCAGGGTCTCCAGCTACTTAATGCATTTAAAGTAATCTGCTCCAGTCCCTCAGTTGCTTTTATTTAAAAAAAAAATCCCTGAGTGAATAATATATACCACACACAGAGAAACATATATCTGTCTACCTATATGTATATCTATATACAGATATGTGTGTGTGTATATGCATATATGAATGTGTGTATATATGTATGTATATGTATCCAGATCTATGTTTCCACAGTTACTGGATAAAACATCGGTGACAGTTTCATGAATATGTCTTCAGATATTCCTTTCACAGACCATTAGCAAAAGAGGGATTGGGAGAGGAATTTGTAAAAGAAACAAAGAAGGGGAGGCCCGGGCCGAGTTGGTGCGGTAGTTCTCACAGCATGCCATGGCGGCAATAAAGAAGACCTGACGGCTGCCGCTTTCAGAGCGAGCTGTTTCACAGCCCTGTCCCGGGAGGCAGGGATCAGAGGAGCCAGGGACCAGAGTGGCAGACTGCCTCTGCTTTTTGATGAAGGGTTTAGCTAAGTTAGCAGAGGCCTGGGAGGTAGGAGAAGGTGTGACAGATGTCAGAGAAAGGCTGCTGAGATCTTCTTTTCTCGCTACTTATTTCAAGCTGCGCAGTGTTTCTGAGACCTTAAAGAAAGGGCTGAGCAGCAGAGTCACAACGCTGAGGAAACACCAGAAAACAAAGCAAAACGCTAATTGTTTGGTTAAATGGTCAGAAAAGATAAAAAAAGAAACCTCTTTCACTGTGCAGTGCCTGACAAACTGGGAAACATCTCTGAGGAAACTAGCTGGCAAGTAGAAGTTAAATGTCTAGTGTCTAATAGTATTTAGTAGCACACGATTATTGGGTTAGCTTGAATGGGCGGCTCCTACAGTCACAGCGCTACCTAAGGTACGTCCTTTTTTTTTTGTTTTTATTTTGATTTTTTTTCACAGATGTCATCAAGGCTTTGCCTGAGGCACTTTATCAGTCAGCTCCATCCCCAGACCTCTGGAACTTTAAACTCTCAAAGGGTGGGAGTGGTAGCATGGACACATACGTAGTCCTGGTGACTCAGGAGGTTCCCCGGGCCATCACAGTGAGACCCTGTCTGAGAAACAAATCATCTGCAAGTCTCAACTGAAAATTCTCTTTTTACCTCCCTGCGTGACTGCCCGGGTCCGGGTTGTCTGTATAAGTCCCTTGTGGCTGCAGAATTCCGCAGGCACTCTGCTGTGGGCACTACAGGTGTGTTTTTGTGCCGTTGTGCTACCTGCTGCCCTTGAAGCTCTGCACAGTGCAAGGGATCCTGTGGCCCTTTTCAATGGCATGCTAATTCTCAGTAAGCTCCTGATGTCTAGTATGTACGCAAATGACATTTTGGATAATGCTAAATGATGACGTGACTCTCTTCAGTATAATGTCAAAACACTAGTCATGTAAGGTTGAAATTGTCATTTGAAATTAATTGAAAGGTGGTATCCTAGTCCTTCTGGGTTGGCCCTCAGCTAGGGACAACAGTCTTTGCAAAAATGGAAAAGGCACAGTCTCTCCTGCACTGGTGATTTTATGTTGTTTATCTTCTTAATTTTTATTTTTCTCATTCTTTGGACTTTTTCACTAGGAGCCCCAATTTTTTTTCTGTATTCTTACTCAGCTGTCCCTTTTTGATAACTAAAACATCATTTATGTCAGCATCTTAAAGGACTCTGTCATTTAATAGTCTCAGAGTGACATTAATAAAGCATGAAATACCTCACTATTTTGAAGAGGAATTTCAAAAGTAGTCAAAATGGCCAGTATTAGGAACCCTCTTTCATTCTGTAGGTGCTCTCAACAACAGGTCTGGCTCCTTCCTCAACCTGTATCTCCCTAAGGATTTGCCAGATCATGTTCTGTATGTCAACATAACAGGTGATAATGACTTTAGATTTTCCCAGTGTACCCATGGACACTCAGTTAACATGCCATAAGCATCTGTGCTATTAAAGCACTGGCACTATTAAAAAGCACAGGGCGGGGGTGGTGCATGTCCATGATCCCAGCACGCTGAGAAGCTGATGTAGGAGGATGATCAAGTTCAAGCACAGCCACTTGCTGAGACCTTGTCTCAAAATCTAAAACAAAAGGCATGGGGATGTAGTAGTCTGTGTGAAGCCCCTGGGTTCAATCTCCAGTACAGCTTTCTGCCAGCTCCCCCCAAGTAAAACCCAGAAGATTTTCTCAGCCATGTCCAAATTTACCTACTGGCAGGAGAAAGACAATATTGTTTTCACAGATGATGGAGTGACCAGCTCTCCTTACTCCTAGTATTTGCTAGGAGCTGTTTAGCTAGGGCCCAACTTGGTACCTCTGGCCAAGCAGCTTTGAGATGCTTGCTGACCTAGGAACTCCAAGCAGACAGAGTAGCTGTTGGTGGTAAAAGCTAAAGTTGTGTTGTGCAAAACACAAAAGGACAGTGGCCACCAGTTTTGGAAAGCTTGTTTGAGGTGCGCTTTTCTCCCCTGCTATGAGGATGTCTCACTGGGGTGAATGGTGATGCCTACATAGCTGCCCAGCTAGTGCCTTCCTAGAACTCACCAGAAACATCTCCATTAACTGCTCGACATGTACCCTTTGGGTGGCTGTCAGCTACCTTCCTCCGCCACTATCTGGGCCTTCAGCATGGACTGACAGCAGCTTCATAGCTCTTCACCTACAGATGTCCAGTTACCAGTAACAGAAGAAATGCCAAAAGATTGGTGGATACGTGGAAGGAACGAGCAAGTGAAAAATAAAAGTGAAAAGTAAGCCTGTCTTAGCAATCTCTGAAAGCTGATCTTCAAATTACTTTGTTATAATCACCAAATGACATGTGCTTCGAGACTAACTCAGTGATTAGATACTCTGTGACTGGTTCATTTTCGCTCCTCTTGGTCCACAGATTGAAGGGTAGGTGGTGAGGCCAGGCTCTTTGACACCTGTTTTCCCATGTTCCTCTGGATCATTTTGTAGGAGAAGAGGTCCTCCCTGAGATCAAACACTTCTTTTTCACAGACATTTTTTTTGCTACTGTTGAATGTCTGTGTTTTTCAGACACATACTATTTAAAACAGAATCTGCCCTGGTTTATTACACAAAGGGAGATCTGCTTTTTGGGTCCCACATTAGGCGTCAGCAGGAATACCACTCAGAGAACATAATGGTAGATACATAGCTTTCTGCATGTGGCTCTAAGGATTTGGAGGGCTAGTGCAGAGCTCCAGACCTACTTATATAGAAACAGTGCGTAGGGTACAGTACACTGACATTGTGTCCTGTCTTTTCTTAATTTTTTTCTCACCATAGGGTGAATTTTGCAAAACTATGCATAGTCCTGTCTCCCCGATGCAAGAACTGAGATGTCAACCCTTGAAGGATTCTCTCCACATGCAAATCCCATGCAGCCTCAATACGTTCAGGATGATTTCCAGTCATCCTAATTATCTCTAGTCTGTTCATAGACTTCAGAGAACTTTGCTACAAAGTACCCAGTGAACTGCCATGCTTGTCTGACTGTCTGCACTTGGCCGGCCTTAGTGCTGTGCATGCCTCCTGTTGGGTATCAGTTGCTTGAATGAATAAAACAGAGACCTTGCCCTCAAGACCCTTCAAATCTAGAAACTTGCTTTTCCAAGATGAGAGAACTGCTTATATGCTAAAGAAACTAACCGTAGTACTTTGAAAGGTATTACTCCCAGCTACTGTTTCCCTTTGTGAGTCTCACGTAGAATAGTACACAGTGGCCTCTGACCTGATGGTGCCCCTGTGGCTCCAAGTGACTCAGCTTCACTGTCCCAGCCCGCTACTTGGTGCTGTCCACTAACCTGGTACTATCCCAGTCCATTTATGACCAGCAGAGAGCAAGTATCTTTCCTCCTTCCTGTCACCTTTCCCTGCTTCAAACTTGTCCAGAACACATATCCCTATGAAGTATACCATAGGAAGCATCTGGTCATTTTTCCTTTCTTGGTCTCTCTCACTGGATTGTAAACATGAGATTGTAAACATGAGGCTGCTGAGGTTTTATACCTGTTTCCTACTGAACTTCTAGTGCCTCCATAAGAGGTTAGGGCTATGTGATTCTGCATAGTGATTGGATGAATGAATGAACAAGTGAACAAATGAATAGGTGTCTGCATGGAAATCCTTCTGGGTGAACAGACCAAATACCCTTTTGCTTCTGCAGAGAAAAACAAGGTTGTCAGTTGTCTGAGGTCCCCATCTGGGTAAGGAGCATCTGTCTAAACAGTATCTGTGTTACCTCATTTAAAGATTTCCCAAACAGGTGAGGGAAAGGTCAGTCACCTTCTGCCTCCCACACCCAGTTACAGAAATGAATGACTTCATCTTGCACCTTCACCACTCACTCTTCATATGCCTGGAAAAGGTCACTGCTGGAGCCTCGGGACAGTCTTGGTGCGTGTATTTCCCCTTTACTGAACTCCATTGCATCCTTTAGATGGTGTTGACAAACTGGCCTAGCAGCTCCCCAGATGTGTCTCACTCATCCTGGGAGGCTCCAGAGACTGGGGTAGCATGTCTTCCTTACAAAGAATTAGAGCGAAACAATAACGGAGGTAAATGGAAGAGCACTGAGCTCATGCGAGATTCAAATCCTAGCCGCTGTCCCTCTCAGCAGAGGAAGCAGGAGTCAGCTGGTCTCCCTTGCTTGTGTGCTTGGTCTTCTGTCTCACCCCAGTATTGCCTCCTTATTTTCTTTATACTTCCCTAAGGCGCTGGCCCATCTCTTTGCTTGCTTCTTAATACACAGAGCCATGCATGATGATGAAAAGTAGATGTATTGTTATTACTGTAAGAAATGCATGCATATTTGGACAGAGGCAAACAGAGATGAATACTATTAAGGCAAGGTTTTTTTTTCCCCGTTAGTGTTTTATAATCATATTTCTTAATATGCAATCATAATATGCAAAAATAAAAAAATAATTATTACTTCGTGTATGGATTGCCTGGTTGTAGCGTAAGCTTGGAAAAGTTTATAATTTCTTTCATACATTCATGCAACCAAGAGATACTGTGTTGTTAAATGATGATAATAATGATACCAACAAGGCACTTGCCTCAGTACCTTTTTTTTTTTTTTTTTTTTTTGAGACAGGATCTCGCTTTGTAGTTCAGGCTGGCCCTGAGCTCACTATGTAGCCCAGGCAAGCTGCCACGAACTCAGCAATTCTCCTGTCTCTGCCTCCCGAGTGCTGGGATGACAGGTGTGAGCCACCACGCCCTGCACTGTGGTATGTGGTATTGATGATGGCTGGTGGGCATGAGTCTCCACGCCCAGCATTGTATGTGGTTACCGGGGATCGAACTCAGGACCCTGTGCTTGGGAGGCAGGTGCCGCAACCACTGAGCTAAATCTCTGGCCCCCTCAGAGTACCTATTAATAAGAAAGAAAACTTAAGAGCTGAGCTGAGGCCAAGTTGATTAACTTGTGTTCCTGGAGGAGTGTTAAAACTTAAGCGATAATTTATGAAAAATTAATGAAAATGACTTTTGGTGGCACTGGCTACTAAACTGGAAAGAAATAACCACGTGAGTATTAATATAGATTTTTCCATCTAGGCTTTTTTCTCCTTGAGTACAACCACACCTGGTATAATTTCCAGAGATTTCAATGTGGAAGTATTCATGTTGTGCATTTTTCTAGTCGTTCTCATAGTAAATATCCACAAAGGCTTTTATCTTTTATTTATAGTTTCTTTTGATGTATGTTTTTAGATTAGCTTAGTTAACAGTTTTAAGTGAGAACTTGAAGCGCTTGTGCTTTGTTTCAAAGGCTGACCTTGCATTTGTTTTCACAGACAAATGTTTCAGAGCTGTCGGTGCTGCATATCAGAATCTTTCAATTGTGTTGTGATCATCAGTAAAATCGTTGATGTACAAGGGTGAGACTTTGTCTGGAGAGACCAATGAGATATTGATAAGAAAATGCAAAAACTTCTGGCTACAGAGGGTTTCTTTCTAAAAGATCTTGTCCAAGCATTTCAGTTCTCTTAAATGACTTTTCAAATCTGGTCTTTAAGATACCTGCCAGGTTTATTTTCCTATGCCGCTAAAACTTTAATTAAACAGCCTTAATTTGTTGTTCACATGAGTTTAGGATCAATTTCAGGAAGTTATGTAGGCACCTGGTGGTCACTTCCTGGGGTGTTTATGTTACAAAGATTCTGATGAGCTGGTTATACCAGGTAGGCTGTTCCTGAGTCAGTTTTGTGTCCTGCTACTCAGGTTCCCAGACTTAAAGAGCAGCAGCTTTGGCTCTCTGAAACTGTCCCCAAACAGATCCTCTAAATAATTCTTAATCCTTAAAAAGTATACCTCATTCCTTGGCTCCCTCAGAATGGTGGTCCCCTGCTGCCTGATGCCCTGGAAGTGTATTTTCTGCAGATGAATCAGCATGAACCACAAAGGCAGAGGGAGCAGCAACTTTGTAGGGCTTTCCAATGAAAGGAGGCATCCAGAACTGCAGTAGCATGAGCAGTGCCCAGTTTTTCTTCAAGGGTGGAGTGACCAGGATTCAGCCCTAACAGACCTCGATGTGAATTCTGGCTTTGCCATTCCCTTTGACTGGGGGAAAATACTTAAGCGCACTGAAGCTTTTGCTTCCTGACAGAGGTCAGTGCTCCCTTGACTTGTTACTGTGAGGACTAAATTACACAGTACTGAGTGGCTGGCATGTTATAGGCAGTCAGAGGAGGTGAGCTTCGTGGCTGCTTTGCCTGAAGGACCCTCTCTCTCCCTCAGATCCGGTGGGAAATACAATGCAAAGCACCTTTGCAGTTTAGCAGAAATTGTATGGGGTTTTTAAAAGTATTTGAAAAGTAGAAGTTGCATTTCATCTTTTTAAAAAATCCAGATTCTGGGACACAGATCCATAAATTCCATAAACGTTCATGTCATGGCTTCAATTGCTCATTTTATCTGTAAATGGGGTGTCTGAACCGCCTAGTGGCTGGGTTGTGAGATTTTTATTCACCTACCAACTTGAAAGGCTGGGGAGGTATTTGAAAACTGTTTTGGCATTCTGCACAGGCAGATTATTTAAATTACATTTTCAAGTATGTGTGATACCTACATGAAGCCCAAAGCAAGAATGTGAAATGTGTTACATTCTTACAAATATATTTTACTTTATTTTTCATATTAGGTGTGGAAAGTATTATTTTTTTTAAGAACTTAAGAACAGTATTTACAAAGTTATCTAAATACAAGCTATAGAAAAGGTTCACTGTGACCCTGGACATTCAATGAAGAAAGTGCTAGAAAGGCTATGATATGTACTTCTATTTCAGAATCTCTCTTTCTGTCTGTCTCTCTCTCTCTCTCTCACACACACACACCCACACACACACACACACACACACACACACAGAGTGCCAACTACTCTTCGACTTTAGGCTTAAATAATTCTATCACAAATCTATAAGAGCCTTGAGTTACAGCAGAAGAGAATTCAGTGGTTTCCCTCCAAACTGCTCAAGGATGCAACCTTGATGGGCCAAGGCCAGCGCCCGCATGTGCAGCTCTGGAGTAGATAAGGAATTGATGAAGTGTCAAGAAGAGAAAAAGAGAACAGAATAAGAGGATCAGTGTCCACTCTGAAGGAGCTCTCTACAGGGGCTCTTCTCCCCTTCCTCCCCTCTACTGACTTCTATGGTTATTTTAAGACAAGCTGAAATTCTGATGCTTTTATATTTTACTGTAGAATATGTTCTTAGGGCCTTTGGGACCCCTTCTCTTAGTTGGATCCCTCTTTATTTAACATCAGAAAATGAAGCTCAGAGCCTAGGCTCAAGTTGAACTAGAATTAAATCCAGGCTTCCTGACTCCTCATCAATTCCCTTGCCCATGAATACAAGCAAATGCACTGTGTATTTCTCTTCTATGATGAGTACAATTTGTGCTGGCTTCACTCTGTAGTCTCAGCCCCTGCTCACCGTGTAAGATGTACCCACCTTTATAATCAGGCCAGAGAAGAGCAGTTAGTCTGTTGAGCCTGTACCCTTGTTGACCCTCTCTTGATCTTTGTGCTTGGAGTGTTGCTTCACAGAGAGAAAGTAACTGCTACAGGAAAGGAGCGACTGAGTGCAGGCAGCCTTGTGGGGGCTGAGAGTTTTGTCCTCTATTTTATTTAATCTCCAAGAGCAGCCCCAGGCAGGGATTCCTTGGACTCCACTACAGAGTAAGACGCTGAGGTACAGAGGGGCTGAAAATCCTGCCCAAGAAGTTCGGGAGGCAGCATCAGCATGAAGTTTCCAGTTTAGAACTGGCTGACCCCATCATTCCACTCTGCCCCCCTCCTGAATCTCATTCCCCCAAAATGGAGAAAGCGAGAACCCAGGAGGCTGGCCGCTGTTGGCTGCAAATGTTTTAAATGCTTTGGGTTGAAGTCACTGTGGAGAGAGAGAGAGAGACCGAAACGGATTTATCAAGAACATTAGAAAATGAAGTGCTGACATTTCCATCTTGTGCAAATAGAGAAGGGACAGGAGAACAGTTGGAAGAAATAAGAATCCTTTTGCCTCTCAGCACTGCTTTTTTTCTGCTGGCTGTAATGCCCAGCTTTTCTAGGATGCATCATGCCAGAGCTGGAGAAGGCAGCACTCGGTGTCCTAGAGATCCACGAGGATGGTTCTTGGGACCGGCAAGACCCAGACAGACACTGTATAATGCTACGCATACCCTCTCCTCCAAATTTGGCTGTTCCCTGCTAACCAGGTGGAAGACTCCGGCCTCGAATAAATGGGTAGATTTTGGTAGGAACAAGCCAGTCATCCTTCCAGACATGCTCCATAGCCAAATTGGGACAGGATCGCCTGTGTCCAGTCCTCCCCTTGGCTTTCAAGGGGGGAATTTGGGGGAGTTAGGTCAGAATCTAATGGAAGATCTTGGTGATTTCCTAGGCATTTGTGCCATGGATGCTGCAAGGCTGCACAGTTTTCCACGTGGTTCTTTTTGCTGACTTAAACAAATTAAACTGTCCCCTTCTGCTTCCTCCGTTATTGTGATGCAGTATTTATTCTGTTTGGGCATGGGCAATTAGAGCAAATTTAGAGAGATTTCTCATCCCTTCAGAAGACTGCCTCATTCTGAGTGGTTTGTCAATAAAAGGACATGAATTAAAACAAGTGTATCATTCCTGTCTATCCAGCATCAATATCTAGGTTAAAAGCAAATCACATGATCTGTGATGATCTTTTATTTCCACAGTGGGAGAGTGAGACCTTTTTCATGGTATCAAGATGTCATAAAAATTACATATATTTGCACTACACACATGTAAGAGCACATCATGTGTGCACGTGCGTGCACGCACACACACACACACACACACACACACAGCCAGACTGCAAAGGTTATGTAGTCTGGTGAATAAGCACATACTTAAGTAAAATGAGTATCAATGAACTGTAAACCTTTAAGGGCCGAATTCATGTGATTCTCACCTATGCTCATTGACTAGTAGAGTCTAGCACATTGGGGACACTAGTGTAAGCCTTCTGAATGTGGAGTGAATGGTAACCTTGCATGTTTGACAGTCACACGCCTGTACCCATTTGCTGACTTGGGTTTCCACTGAGCAGATGTGTCATTGCATTTACAAACCACGCAATAGGAATCCACCAACTATAGCTCATGACCCAAGTCTGGCTGCTCCTGATTTTTATAAATAGTTTTGTTAGAACACAACCATGCCCTTTGTGCATGCATTATCAATGAATACATTTAGGATACAGTGGCGGAGTTGGATCATAATGACATAGACTGTATGACTGTTAAAACTAAATATTTATTATCTAAAACTAAAATATTTGTCCTCTGTAGCAAATGTTTGATCACTCTCTGTTTGATACAGGAGCTGAGTTTGAGAACCCCCAGCAAACACAGGTTCTTACTTCTTCATGTCTGTACATGACTCTTCTTAACTCCATGGTGATTTGCATTTTGTGGTGACCAAAAGGAAAAAGGAAGTTGAGTAAATAATATGGGATACTGCACTGGGTGCATATTACTCTTTTATTCCTGTTCCATTTGTCTGGATGGCCTGTGAGTGCTGATCTCACAGCCTGTGAACCTGGGAGGATCGCCATGACTTTTCTTTTTTAAAAAGAACCACTGTGTGGCCAGGCGTGGTGGCTCACGCCTGTAATCCCAGCACTTGGCAGGCAGAAACAGGAGGATTGCTGAGTTCAAGGCTTGGCTACATAGTGAGCTCAGGGCCAGCTTGAACTACAAAGCGAGAACCTGTCTTAAAAAAAAAAAGAACCACTGTGTGTTCTGGACTGAGTAAAAGTGAGCCCTAGCCACGAAGAAGCTGCCTTTTCTCAGTGAACAGGGCTCTAACCCTCCTGGAGCTATCTCTATAAAGAGGCGGCAGGGATCGCAGGAGACTCTGAGTTATTAGATTTGTACCTTTCCTATAAAATATTAGACATCTCCGGTGGTTTCGTTATTTTCCTTTTTAAGTTTTCATCTTACATTTGTTCTGACTCAGTATAGCCACAAATTCAGTATAGCCTCCCCACCTACTGGTCATGCACGAGGGCCTGGTATGGCCTGGATCCTGCTGCCTCCCATTTCACCCCTCCCCGTCTGCAGGTATCCCAGGAGCTACTGGGAGAGAACCTACTTCGTTCTGGTCAAAGCGGTTCCTGACCTTGTGCTGCATGCCCTTTTATAGAGCTTCAGAACTGCTTTCAGGTCTCTAAGTAGCAGGACTTTATTACGCTATTGTAAATTGATGAATACATCAAGATCGTAAATCTTTTAGGGTGAGATAATTTAAAAGCAAGCAGAGTTGTCTCCATCCAGGGTGCCACTGGGGCCACCACACCAGAGTGTCTGGCAAGTCTGCACAGAAGCAGTGATGACCAGCAGCCGGCAGTTTGCAGCTTCCCTGTCCAGGCAGCCCGTAGCTGCTATGGGGAATTACCAGTGTTCTATGATTTCACTGCATTTTTAAATCCACTGTCCCACTTGACCACTTATATAGGTAGCCTGCATAATCTAGACTCTGAGATAAGAATAATATAGAGAGCTCTGAAATAAGCAGAATAATTCTTGGCATTCACACAAGCTGAGTGATCAGATGCTGCCTGCACTGCATAAAGCAGGGAGATTTTAGTGAACTGCACAAACACTTTACAGAGGACCAAAAGGCATGGTTTTGAGTACTTTGTGCACTGCTCCCTCCTTGCAGAATGCATCCTCTTGAAATGCTCCTCAAAGGACATGTCCTCATTCAGTACCCACTGTATGCTGGTTATAGGTGGGAGCTTCCCAGGTAAAATATTTAAACTTCTCTTCCTTTTTGATAGAAGACAAAATTGAAGCTCACCCAGGTTAAGTAACATTCTAAGATAAAAACTTTCTCTACTGAGGCCTTCCAGAAATCTCCATAAGCAAATAAGATTAATGAAAGACTATCACATGAAAAATGATTTGGAAGCTACTGAAATGGGCTTTGGCCAGTGACACAGAATTTCCTCCGCCAGGTAAAGATTCTTAAGAATAGCTTGCCTAACAAATTTGATAGTAAAAAATATGCTATTTAAAAGATTATGCGTTAAATACACTGAATATAAGGAAAGAAACCAAAATGACTCAGGGGCACTGGCCAGGAAGACAGAGTACTGAGTTTGCTGTGACTTAATAGGAGCAGCAGCCTGTGGCCCTCACAGGCCCAGGTCAAAGCCTGGGGGTGGTATGAAAATTTGAGTGCAAGATTTATCACATGGATTCAGACTCATGAGTCCTCAGGACGAACCTACACCATGATTCTTCCTGATGGCAGTGAAATTCTTTTTCTTTCTTTCTTTCTTTCTTTTTCTAATTTTTATCTTTATTGGCACTATGCTTTACTGCGGGTGCTTGATGGGGGCAACTCTACCCAGCTTCTGAGCATTTTCTGTAGGTACTAACTTGTAGGCTTTAGAATATTTTCCTAGGAAAACATGTTTTAGCTTAATTATTCAATTCTCTTTCATTTCACAGAAAGATTACTTAATAGCCAGGCAAGGTGGTGCTCACCTGTAAGCCCAGTTAGTTGGAAGGCTAAGAAAGGAGGATCAAGAGTTCCAGGCTAGCCTGGGGAACTTAGCAAGATCCGGTTTTACAGGGTAGGAGAAGTAGAATGGGCCCAATTGCTAGAATAACAAAGGGGGAAAAAGACTATATAAATCATTGTGTAATATTTTATGTGGAGTGTCTTTTCTTGTCTTTCCTTTTCTTTCTCTTTCTCTCTCTCTCTCTCTCTCTCTCTCTCTCTCTCTCTCTCTCTCTCTCTTTCTTTCCATGAGATACAACTAAAATATGTATTCACCTCTCTAGATAAGATACAGAAAGTAATTCATCCTTCTCAATTGACTGTCCTGGAACCTGTCCTTTGGGGATTGGTTGGCCGCCCAGAGGAAGAGAGTGCTCGGTGGTCATGATTTGACAGCAGACATACTTTAGCAGTAGTCACAGTGTTTACACAGGGATATGTCCCTTGGAGCCAGTTGCTACAGCTGCCTAGCACAACCCTGGCTGTGGCCTACCCTCCCACTCCCCAGGACTCTGGGGGACCACTCTTGGGAGAGTTCAAACAATGAGATTGCTTCTGCCCTTCCTTCCTTAGAGGCTTCTGCTTTATCTGATATCCTGACATGGAAAAAAATGAGGTGAGAAATTTGAGGGTTAATTAATGACCTTGGAAACTGAGCAGAAGGAGGAAATATCAAAGTGACCTCAGAGTTTAATTTATTGTTAGCTGCATCCAGAGGGCTCTGAGAGTGAGGTGGACATAAAGATTCTAGCATCAGATGTGGGATGGCGTGAGTAGACCTGCCCTTCTACTATGACCTTGTCCTGCGTGGGTACCCACCAGAGCAGGCACTGATTTTGAAGTAAACCATCCTTTCCCCCACCCAGGTTCCTGAGTCTGCTGGTGACCAGGACCCGGGCACTCTGCCGTATTCTGGGGAGAGTGGAGTGGACGGACTTCTCGTGATGAGGCACATGCTCTCTAACTGCCTTGTTTTGTGGATGCTGCTACTGATTACTTGAAATGTGGTCAGCGTGACCGAGCAACTACATTTTCCACTGTGATTAAATGTAATTAATTTGAATTAGAGTTCCATTTGCCACAGTATCAAACAGAGAAGCCCTACCACTTTCAGGGATAAGGATGGGTAGCATCCTGTGGGCTGAGCCTATCGGAGTGTGGGGGGGTGGTGTGCACCTGTTATACTGGATTCAGATACGGGTCTTTAACTGGTCCTCAGACTTTGAGACCCATCTACAGCATCACTGACCAGCAAGACCAACAGTCACACCACTAGCAGACCCCTGTGGGCTAGCACACAAGACTTGCCATCGTGATGCCTGCTCCTTGTTACAGGATGAGGAATGATCCCCTCT
This sequence comes from Thryonomys swinderianus, assembly GCA_004025085.1. NCBI lineage: Eukaryota > Metazoa > Chordata > Mammalia > Rodentia > Thryonomyidae > Thryonomys > Thryonomys swinderianus. The sequence continues at coordinate 12,187 of PVIC010004834.1, read as the reverse complement.
AATCTACAGGTGAAAAAGTGAGTCAGAGAGTTACAGGTCTCGCCTAAGTCTTCAGACCTGGAATTCCCACGCAGACACACTGTACTAAAATGGAAGCCACTTTGCTGAACGCGGTCTTAGAGAGCCACTTTGCTGAACGCGGTCTTAGAGAACTCAAAGGACTCTATCAAACAGTTTTCCATCCTTGTTCTAGAAGAAGAAAGCTTCATAATTAATGTAGTTTTCCTTTTGGAGCTTTCATCCAGCACAGGGCTTTATCTGGGGATATAACCATGTTGGCTTGCACATCAACATACACAGCTGGTCTTAAACCATGTAGTAAATTTTATCTCACACTTGTCTATACTGGTACCTGTTGTGCTATCTGGTTAAAATTACTTCTAGCTCTATCAAAGTCAGCGACAGGGCTTTTAAATTTTTCCAAGAAATGTGGTCTATGGATCAACAAGTTGTTAATAAAACCTTCTTCTCTATGTTTTGTTTTGCAGTGTATACAGATTTAGGTATAAATGACAGAAATGGAATGGAAATGGAGATGTAAGCCCAAGACTGAATAAGCTTTCTGAAAATTTTATGGTGTTAGGCTCCCTACCAATCTCTTCTTAAATTATTTTACATTTACCTGGCAATTCTTATTGCTTAATCACAACAACTATAATTTTACTGCGGAAATCAGAGTTGGGCAGTGGTATTAAGAAGTACTCGCTCTGGAGACAAGCCACGTACATGCACTAAGCCGGAACTCCAGGAGCCAAGGGCAGGACCCCAGCTATATCTAGACACTGGAGCCAGTGCCATAGACTTCCTTAGCTTTTGTCTTAGAATATGCAGGTTTTATTTTCCTCATTGTTTGCAGTAAGCAAAAAAACTTTCTAATTTACCCAGAGCCATCGTCTCGAGGAGCTTTTGCTCTGGTAATGTGTTGCCTGGCTTACCTTCTTCATGCTGCCTGCCAGCTCAAGCACCAAGCCAGAGCACAGACCACGGAGAGCGTAGGGCACTGTCCCGGAGCCTAAGCTCAAGAACAGTCTGTGGGAAATCCAGTTTCAAGGGGGAATTGAAAGAGAAGGCTTAGCAGTTTACAGGCTGGCGAATTGCAGGTGCTACTTGGAGAAGCCTGAAATCAAAGCGGCGCAGAATGTGTCCTCCTCACACGCGGCCTGGCCCGTGGCCGGCTGGCTGGGGAGCTCAACAGCTTGCTCAGTTTCAACCTCAAAACATGATCAGACCCAGCCAGCTTTTACTGATGCTCGATGGTGCTGACTATGACTATGAACTTGGTATTGTTCTCTCTGCAGCCCACTAGACAAGCAGGGCTGAATCGGCATCTGAAAAGGCACCTGTCTTTTGAAGTGAGGTGCACTCCTTTGTATTGCAAGAAAAGAATGAAAAATATTGTCTGTTACGTAAAACCTTATGCAGTCCTACATGTCAGTGTCATTCCAATTATTTATTATAAGCTTATAAGCAAGCATTTATTTTTCTCATGCCATCTGACTTTTTCTCTTCCATAATATGATTACTAAGAGGCCAATAGCTTATTAATTTAAAGTTTTAGAGTGGTATATGTATTACATACATATTAACAAGATCCTAAATTTTTAGTTTTAGTAGATTGAAAGGAAAGATTCAGAAATGCATTTAAAAATACTAGGATGGTTTAATTTCAAAGCCAGGCGGGTGCTTGCTGACCAAGTATACCTTGAAGGTGAGTATGCTGTGAGCAGGGTCAGCCTAGCCTCTCAGCTCAGCCTCTGAGCCTGTGGCCTGCTGTTTAGACTGCGCCTGCCCACGGAACTGCTGGGCATAGTCTCCCTGTGCACTCGGGCTGCGGTGGGCTATAGACGGGCCCTGGCATGGTGAGTTCGAACATGAGTAAGATGCAGTGCGCATACATACCCTTCTCGGTGCGCTTCTCCTTTCTCCAGCTCCTGAATGACCCCCAAGAGCACTTTGATGGTCTCCTGACTTGAACTGATCAAGTTCTCCATCACCTGAAGCTGTGCCTTGAGGTCCACCACTTCGGTGTGAGGCACGATTTGTTGGCATTCTTCACCCGCGGCCGTGGCTGTGGCACTGGGCTGAGGCTGCGAGGGTTGCTCCCTGCATTCCGGGGACTGGCACTGAGCCGGGGGGGATCGGGCCGGGGCGGAGCTGGGGGTCGGCTGCAGCCCGTTGAGTTGTGTGGCTCTGGTCTGCTCCTCATCCGCGGGGCACAGGGACCACTGGCTGGCCGCAGCGGAGTTGGACAAGCCAGGCTCCGGGGTCCTGGCGCGGACGGGAGGTGTGTAGACGGTGGCCACCTCTGTTTTAAACACCCTCCCGTGGGCCAGTGGAGCGGGCTCCTCTGAGTCCGGGGTGCCCCCTTCGGACTTGGCTCTCCCGGGCAGCCGGTGCACAGCCTCGACCGAGGGAGGCCGGGAGGAGTTCCGGAGCAGAGCCTCTGGGTGGCCGAGCACGTCTGGGTCTTTGTGGGGCTCCGCACAGTTCCTCCCAGGGAGCAGGTCCGTGGCGTCCACGTGCTCGTTGGAATGGAAAACCAAGGCCGTCGTCTTGTGTGTCCGGCCCGCGCTGCACGCTCTGACCTCCATGCGTCCTGCCTGGCTCTGCTCTTTGTCATCCGCTAGGAACCCATTGTTCTGGCTTTTGAAGGGATCCGCAGCGGGGATGTGTTTGAGATTCCCTTTCTTTCGGTCCAGAGGGAACGTCTGGTAGCACTTCCTCAGGTCTGGCGAGGTCTGCACGCCCGTGCTCCTGGTGACATTGGGGATGGAGCGGCGCGCGGGCACCGTCATGTACTTGCGGTAAGTGGCTCTGCAGGACACGGGCCTGGCCTCTCGCTTCTCGCCCAGCTGGCCCGAGGAGAGCTGTGTGTCTCTCTGCTGCTCATTCTGGGCCTCGCAGATATCCTTAAAGCGCACCTGCAGTGCTTTGTTACGCTTTTTAATTTGCCGATTGGGATCCAGGGTGTATTTCATCTCCAGGGCCAGGCAGGCGGCCGGCTCCACTTCACTCTCAGGCGGCGTGAGTATGCATTTGCTGGTTTCCTTACTGACCATGGTTCCTGCATTCAGAGACAGCAACAGAGGTGTCAGTGGGTCAGAAACATACGAGCAAGCACAGGCAGCAAGGACTTCTGGCCAGAATTATGACTGCCGGCTTCCTAATTATTTTTATGCAGGTGAGGTCGGCCTTTATGTTAAGGAAAATCAGACAGAGTTGCTGGCAGGCACAGCATGAGCTGCTTCTGAGATATTAAAGCCTGCACGTGTTTCCATGTGGGATACACTCGTTTTTCTTTTGATAGTAATGCATGTTTCCCCATTAGACAAACCTGGTTGACTATATTCATCAAGAAGCCCAATGATGCTGCGTCTGCTTTGCAAATGATCTTTTCATACATGTGTCTCCACTCTGTAGGTAGATGGTTTACCAAACACAACTTATTTGGTCTGGGTTTGTATTACTTTCGTAGATGATGTGATTAATCTAGTATTGGAATCCAGAAGTGCTGTTTAAAGACTTCTGAAGAGTCTAGGTCCTGAGCAGACACGTGGAGAGCCTTGGAGGAGGACCCGAAGGGGGTGTGTTTAGGTTAGCCATTGGCACAGGGGCTGGGCACGCCCCTCCTGCTCACACTGTGGAGGGCCGGTTTCCTTCTCATGGATTAACACCAGTCGCAAAGGGAACTCGGGTTTCCCCACATCTGCAGATACAGGGGTAGTAGCAGCTCTCCTTTTTGATCCCATGGGGAGTGGAATTTGAAAATACTTCTAAAAATATTAAAGGAAACTATTCATTCTAGATTCAAGTTTTGTGTTTTGATCATAGCCTTGGAAAAATGAAAACAATGGTAGTTGTTTCTGTACTTAAATCCTGAAAGAAAATAAAATCATGAGGCTTTATGTTAATCACGCAAATTCATCCTGGGTTGAATTATTATTAAATGCAGCTAAAAAGATGCAGGTGGCCAATGATTCTTCTCAGGGAATACGAGTGGGGTAAAATGCCTTCACATTATTAGGCAGATTCACAGCTGCTTATTGTACATGGAAGAACTTTCCTGAGGGCTGAACTTATAGCCTTGACAGTTAATTAAGTGTATTTTCTGTGCACTGGCCTTTGCTTCACCCTTGACTTTGAGAAGGACACGTGGGCTGGAGAGGTACCTGCTGTGTAGGACCCTGGCATGGAGCCGGGTGCCCAGGGTTGCAGGGTTACAAACACCAATTGCACTGCCCAGTCCAAGGTTGGCAAACCTTGTGTCCTGTGCCGGGGATCCGAGAATCAAGCATAAAGAGTAGGAGCAGCTCTTGGGAAATGTCACCAGGACTCCAATACTTAAAGGGTGCCCACTATTCATGGGGTCAGAGAATTCCCACGTCAGATGCTCAGCTAATTTATAAGGACCTTCCTTATAAGTGTTCCTGAAGGTATCGGGGATGTAGCTCAGAGGCATCACACCTGCCTGGCAAGTGCAAGGTCCTGAGTTCGAGTTCCAGTGTACCACCCAATAAAGAAAGAAGAGGAAAAAACATGTCCCCAAAGGTCAATATATTTTCCATTTCAAGGAAGACACTTAGGTTCAAAGAGCTTATGTCACTCCTTCAGCATCACACAGCAAATAAGCACAGGCAGTGGTGAGACTGGCCCAGCAGACCCCCAAATCCACACAGTCTGCAGTAGATCCAAGTGTCCAACAGACAGAGGTCCAGCCCCTCCTCATATCCTTAGTTCTTACTGAGTTAGCACTTCGGGCCAGTAAAGATGGTGACTTGAAGGAGAGGCAGGAGAAACAAACCTGTAAGCCCTGTCTGAAAGCCACGTCCATCTGCAGTCTGGGACTATGGTAATGACCCCTGCACCTTGGGCCAGCCCAGTTCTGCTACCTTGCAGGTCGCTACCAGTGGTTACCAAAGGAAGGTTTTAGAGAGAAATCATGTTCTTCATACTGTGTCATGAACTAACTGGTGATCACGCTGAAGGGTAATAGAGTAATTTCTGCAGCGTTTTAGTCTAGCCCACAGGGTCTCAGTCACGGCCCTGCTGGTACTCTCGCTGCTGGAGGCACACCTCTGTGCAGAGCAGGACATCTGGTAGCGGCAACTGTGGCCAGACAGAAGTAGCACGTCCTCCCCCGCATGACAACTGGAAAGGTCTCTAGACTTTGCCAAATGAGTCTAGAAACATAGCTGCTCCCGCAGAGACCACTGTGTTAGCTCTTTCTGCCCAGATGCCTGAAGTGCCAGGCCCACTCTCTCCCACGTGACCTGAAGGTCAGGGCCTCAGGGAAAGCAGAGGAAGGGCTCTGCCGCTCCACTGAGGGCTCTGGATATCTGCAGTCTCTGTAATTTGAACTCCAACGACAGGACAGTTGCAGGAAGAGAGAAAAAGAAAGGAACAGACCAGAGATGTGTCTCTAACTTGGCTCTGTTCTGCAGAAGTCTAAACTGTATGTGGTGGGTGGGACAGGGCAAGGCTGCTCGGAGAGATAATAGGTATCTTTTCCAGACACTTATCCCTCCAGGCTAGAAAGATGCACATAAAAGAATTTGGTGTGTGTGTGAGGGGTGAGAATATACGGAACTAGGGCCATAATAAGAAAATTAAATCTTAACCCTCACTTTTATCAGGTATTCATTTCTTGGGCTGCTTTTGCTGCCCAGGTATGTCAGAATGTATTGTGCCATCAGTCTGCAGAAGGCCTTCATACTAGGGGAAATTTGAAAGAGAGAGCATTTTTACAAAAAGCAATTTACTAGTAATTTTTCAGCCTTTTCCCTGCCACTACTGAAAAATGTGTGTCTGAATAAGTTTGTCCTACCATGCTATTCATCATCACGGTTTGCCAAGAACTGCACTGAAATAATTTTTTTACATCATTCTGCTGGTTTGGAAAGATATCCTCAGTGTTGGACCCAACCATCAAACTCATAAAACAAATCAGAAGAATTAATTGCTACTGGCAAAATAATAATAGTAGAAATATTCTAAAGCTCTTCTCTGCCTTACAGAGTTTCTAAGTACATAAAAATAATTTCTTCATCAGTAAAAATAATGGTAATACTTAGGACTTTTAATCAGGCTAGTTTGTTGAAAGTCGAAATAATTGAGTTGTCCTGATTTCACTGATAGGGAAGACACCAAGGGAGTTCTGCAGTTGATTTATTTTGGCCACTGATAAGGTTATGACTTTCTTTTGATGGTTGAATGGAATTTTCCTGGACATCTAGAATTAGTAAGGTGGACACATCTTTGCAGTGTGTTCACTTAGAGCCTACTGGGGGGACCCGGCTTATAGTAATTACCATTAAGGAAGCAATTTGTCCTCAAAACAAATGGTACATAAGACTGTCTTTGAGACAAGAGGAACCTTCTCACGCACTGGCTCATTCGTCATTCCTTCACACGTCCACTCAGCAAACGAAAGCATTTATGTTACAGTGTTGTGTTAACGCTCTGCACATACGTGGTGTAATCTGTGTCCTCACCGATGCCAGAGTTCCCGTGTACCTCACTTACACTTTCTCAGCTGACTGCTGTAATGCCTTCCCAGAGAAAAGATTATGGTTAGCCCCATACTGTAGACTGAGATCCCGAGGTACATGATTATCTTTTGTAACTTGCTCGAAGTCACAAGGCCATTGGGCTACACACGCCTTGAATGTATGTGAAGCCCACACAGCAAATTCTGCAACCTGAAATGACCCAAGCTCCACTTTAATAAGCATCACACTGCTGATGCTCATCCAAGTTATTTCCTTGGCCTATCCTCACGGTACTTCTGGTCTTGGGTCATCCAAGGACTTTCGAGTGGTCCCTGAACACATCTGGACCTGGGCACAGACAGAGAGATGCGGAGCGAGCACCAGAGTGAGCGCAAAAACCCAGTGGTAGCTGTGGCTCTAGTTTGCTTGTCCAGATCACCCCTAGAACCACGGGTTCTAGTCCTTGTTGATGGTCTCCTGGTTCTAAAGCGGCAGGAGTTCATGAGGTTTGTTCTTCCTGCAAAAACTGTGGTTTAAAATTCCCTGGTCTGTGCAGTCTTGAGGGGAAAATGGCCAGTCATGGTCGCGCCTGTCTGCCTTAGGGCGAACTAGATGTGGAAGAGCTGTTTGGAATATAAATGTCTTAATTACTCTCCAGTTAAATTTCATAATTAAATGTGAGTTGTAAATAGATAAGCCCTGTATTTTTAGATTAGTGATGTAGAGTTACCTCTGTATGCTGCTTTAAATTAATAGCTTATATGAAAATGTTCATCCTAATGTAAAGGAGTAAAAAATGGAACCGACTGAGTGCCTAAGAATAGGTAAACATTAAGTAAATTATGGTGCGTATTCACTCAGTACAGCCATTAAAATGATAATTGTGAAGATTTAGTATCATAGAAAAACATTTATGAAACAATGTTAAGTGAAAGAAAGCAATCTACCAGATTTTACTGGAAAGATGATGAACACATGATTTGGGATGGAGGTTGTGCATCTGGGGAGATGTATGCCCATGTTTTCCAGTTTTGGGGGGTAAAGTAGAGAAAGGCACAATATTATCGATTTCATCAATTAAAAATGCACGGGGCAAAGGTAATCTGCATTTTAAGCATTTTAAGACATCTGCAAAGTCTGAGGACATGTATCCAAATGAGATAAACCCAGAAATGACTGGATTTGTGTACAATCACTAGAGGTCATCTCTTACTGTTTTGAGGAATCCTCGAAGAAAAATAATTTTTTAAATAATAGTGTGTCTCTTGTGTATGTGAGGGTATGTGTGTATAAAATATATTGCATATACCTAGGTGTTTATGCCTTTATATGTACAATTAGAAATGTAGACATATATATAGACGGAGAGTACATATTTAATAGAAGATATATTTAAGAAAAGTTGCAGGCAGGCAGGAAGTTGTCATTGGCTTTAATTAGGAATAAAACAAATTTGACCTTTAATCTGCATTTATAGTCCCCAGTTTATGGGGTTTCATCAACTGACAAGCTATTCTTCTTTGAATTCTGTCCAGCTTTGTTTGTTTGGTTGGTTTGTTTGTTTGGTACTGGGGATCAAAATCCCTGACCCGAATTCTATCTATTCTTAAAATGTCTGCACTAATTCTGAGGATCCAGTTCGGGGCTCATGATATAAATCTCATGATGCAATCCACTGGCAAGTGGGACTGGTAAGGAGGTCGACTTCTCCCAACACTCTTACCCCTTCAGTGGGTGGAGCTCAAAAGCTAGGCAAGCTGTCCAGTGAATATGGAAAGGGACTGTATGAAGTTACTGGTTTTCCTTTCCCACTGCTGAGACACCTTGGAGTCAAAGATGCTGGCGAGAATTCAAGATTAATTGGGTCAGCACTTTATTCCGCATGCTGAGGGAATGCCTGAACGTCAGGTTACTCTGGGTGGGGGCGGAGAGAATGAATATGTACACAGCTTCCCACTGAGGAAAGGAGTGAGACAGACCCTTGCTACCCAGTGAAGTCTTTTGTGTTGTGAAACAGTTAATGTAGAGACCTGTTTTATAGGTACCAGTTCACTCTTCAAACATGGCAGTCTTCTTTCTTTGTGCAAAGCTAACTGCTACCGATTCTGGACTGTGTCTTACATCCATTACCCAGCTTAATTTCCTTTCATACACTGAAATGATATTTTTCCAGACATTTGTTCCCTTCTTCAGAGGTCACTGATGAAGAAGATTGAAAGGGGCAACTGAAGAAGTTTAGGTCCCTCTTGCACAGGCAGCATTTAGGGGGCGGAGTGTCTGCTCCAGGGGCAGAGCCGAGGGCTGCTGGAGCAAACAGGGAATTCATGCCCTGTTTCCTCAATGTGTGGACTGTGGCAGCAGAGGCTTCATAACTGATGTCCGTCCAGCCTGAAGTAAGGAATTCAGACACTCTTGCAGCCTAAAGGCAGGTTTTGAGACAGAGGAAAAACCACCTTAAGTTCTGCTTTCATGCCTTCTTATCTGTGATTTTAGGACTTGCATTTAATCTACATATTGCCTGGGGCCAATGATGGCAGCCATATAATGTCAGCCTTTGCCGCAGAGGGATGAGCTGGCCTGTTCCCAAGAGTGGGAGCAAAGGGAACCAGCCGTCCAGCTCACACAGGGGTGTACGTAGAGGTTTTGCCAGAGCCAGAAACGGCACCGTTTAATGAGTGAGTCTTCACTCCTCAGTTATATCTCACAGTGTACTTCCTTCTGGATTGATGTTAGCCTTGCTCATCCACTGTCCAAATGAAATCTAAATTAGTGGAAATGAGTTAGCAAAATTTTATAGTACTGGCAAAAATTCACTGGAAAACATGCCTGTTCCAAATGAGACATACATATAGAATATGCACATTATTTACTACAGCTAGTTTTGCTAACTGATAACGGTCAACAAGCATTCAGTAAATCTGATTTCAACACCTCACCCAAATCCTCTGCACAGTTAGTACAAGTTACTTATTTCCCTCTTCCTGTCTGTTGACCATCAGCATGACAGACAGAAGGGAAGATCTAGGATGAGTTCTGAGCATAGTTGTTGTTAAGTACTGAGTTTCCCTCTTGCCCTGTTCCCTGTGTGGTTCTGAGTCATGAAGTAATAATGAGCTGGTCATTAAGGCCTGACAGAGGTCTGAGTTGCTAAGAGATGGGAGGAGACAGAAGAGGTGGCCTCCCATAGACTTTCTGATATTTTCACTCCAATAGGACTTTGTACTAGATGGATTATGCTGAATTCACATAACCATCATTATCATCATCGTCATCATCTTTATTAACTGAATAGCATGTTTTGAAACTAAAGGGACTGTATGAAGTTACTGGTTTTCCTTCCCACTGCTGAGACACCTTGGAGTCTACCCAAAATGACTAATGTGAAATGAGTATGTTTCTACCCAAAATGACTAACGTGAAATGAGTATGTTTCCCCTGCTGCTTCTCCGTTTAATCTCAGGACACCACATTGGAAGGCAGGGTAGGATTTCTGCTTGAAGGTGATTACTAGGTACACACTTAGAGTCGCTCAGTTGAAATCATTTGGCGTGGGAGGTGTAATCTGTTTTGCTGGTGAGGCCATGGGAGGGCCCATCTATTACCATCAAAAGGATCCCTCCCCTCACTTTTCCTTAGTTTGACCAAGACTTTGTAAAGTTCTGGGTTCACTGCAGAGAGCTAAGCCAAGAAGAAAGAGCCACGAGCATTTCTTATACTCAGCTTGTATTTATAAACTGATAGCTGAATGGAGAGAAAATACTCTCCCCAGGAGCCCTTGTGCACAAGCCTTAACAGAGCTGCAGCCAGTTAGTATCTGTGGTCTTCCCACCTTTCGTTTGTTTGATGAGCCACGGTCAAATGTGAAAAGACCGACAGTTTGAATTCTCCAGGTTTTCTTTGGACTCATAAACTGTAAATGACCCAGGAATGCTTTAATTTGGAGTAGAACTTACGAACATAAAATTAAGATCCACAATATGAACCAAGTAGAGGATACTTTTTCCCTTTCCCTTGGAGCTGATGGGCAAGGAGAAGACCTCAGGAATACATCATCACCTCGAAGCAAGATGTTGTCAAACTAGACAACATTTAAGCCAGAGTCTACGCAGTCACTTGGGACCTGGAAACGGGGGGGAGTGTTCTGAGGGAATGACTGGTGGCTACTAATCACAGGTGTGCGCATGACAAACCTTTAGTGTTCAGTGTCCAAAGGTGTCACTGTTGGTGAGGAGGCAGGAGAAAGTGCCTATATGTTACACTTTAGTCTCTGACACCCTCACAGCTCCCACGATGTATTTCTTCAAACAAATGCCACCTCTCATCAATGCTGGTGTTATTTCTGTTCTGCCAGGCCAGTTGGTTAATTATTTCCTCGACCAACAGCTACTGTGAATTTCTGTGTTCTCTGTGTGGGACAGTTAGCCACTCTCAAAAACGCCACTCCGCCTACTCCTTCACAAGGTTCCGGTCTGCTGTCGTGAAAGGACTGTCACGTTTTACAGGAAAACCTGCAGCGGGGAGGACTGCATTGTCTTTCCTGGGATCGGATGAAACGCAGGATGGCCAGGCCCAGGGAATGGTTCCCACTCAACCAGTAGCACCCCCGCTGCGCTTGGAGCAAAAGGCACTTGGTGTTAAAGGCAGGACGGAAGTGGCTTGCAGCGAGGTCAAGAGAACCCTCCCTCAGCGAGAACAGCGCGGTGTCTTTCATCACTTTACATTCTGACAGTGCTTGAGTGGGACCAGCCACTGGCCTGCTTGATGTATTTCCTAGCTCCATCCCCCCATCCAGCCATCCCCTTGTCCCACTGATTTTGGTTTTCTTTCTTGCTCCTTCTGTTTATTTCTTCCTGTCTATGCTGTTCTTGGTCTCTGGTCTTCTCGGCCTCTGCATTCTATCCCATATCCCACCTGTCTGAAGCTTTGAGTGCTTGCAGCTTCCTTCCCTGCAGGGACCTTAAGGAGCCCAGTACAGTGGAACTTCCAAAATGTAGTCTTGTTTTTAAGGTCATCTTTACTCTTTCCTACATTTCTTCTCTCTAGATTTATTATCATTACTCAAAAATCCTCCTTCCTTATTCTCTAGAAGACTCTGGTCGTCTCTTATTAGGTGTCTCTAACTCTGGGTCACTCTCCAGGACCGACCTGTCCTCTGCTCCGGTAGACAGTCTCTCTGACGGTTCAGATTTAGTCTTGCCATCGCTGGCTTTCCCAGCTCTCATCTACCACCTGCCTGAGCTCGGTGAGTAGCAGCTGCTTGTCTAGGGTTGTAGGCTTTGCCCTGGTGCTGGGCACGTGGAGAATGGCACACTGTTGTTACAACGTATAGTCCAGCTGGAGAGAAACACACATCGTGATGGCTCCAGCTTCTGAACTAAGGACCACCATGGCAGCACGAGGGAGGAGGAGCCCAGAGTGCTCCCTGGAAGGCGAGAGCTACTGCACTTTGAAACTTGTGGGAACAAGGTCCAAGGACCCTTGGCTGTGTGTGTGCCAGCTCGCTCTCTCCTGAACACAAATACAAACGTTGTGCAGTGTCCCTTGAACCATTCTCTCTCCTGCGCCCAGTCTTCCTTCAGTTACGATTAAGATGTGATTTCTGTCACAGTATCCTTACAGTTGAAGCTTTGCCTGTGATACGTCAAAGAAAATTAGGATGTATACACAATATTAGTGGTTTTCAAAGATTCTCTCTATAT